>OY757553.1:2132255-2156812 GCA_963584105.1 Alviniconcha strummeri
GACGCTGCACAACATGGAGGACATAATAAAGAACGTGCGAGCCATGTGGAAAAGAACAGAAAGAAAAAAGGAGAAGAAGAAAAAAAGAAAAAAAGAAAAAGAAAAAAAAAGGGGGGGGGGGGGGGGAGGGGGAGAGAATTTAAAAAAAAATCTTCAGTTTTGCCAGTGTAACGTATGGGCTACGAGTGATTCAACAGAGTTTCGGGAAAAGTCATTAAACTGATGCCACCGGTTGGGTCAGCACCGGCACAGTTGAGTAAACAGACAACATTAGCTTGCAGACAGCAGGCTCTACGTCAAGTGTACCGTGACAGACAGCTATAAAATGTGGAAGATATCCATAAAAGCAATCATCCACGAAATCAATGATTTGGTAATTTGTTGTCCACTTTCTGAATGTGTCTGATTTTATTTGGTGGAAATATAAAACTGTTCACACATCCTGCACTTCTTAAAGTTGCTTAAACGTTTGGCTTGAGTAGATCTCCTATGCTACTCTACCATTTTATTAAACAACCAACGTTCATTGTCTATTATGTTGATCATTACATCAATCCAGACAAAGACCATGAAGTATTGGGCGATTCAGCGAAGCTGGTTTGCTAGAGTGAATGCGCTTTGTAATCTTTCGTGCAAGAAGTCGCGAGAGGTCGCAGCGCACTTCCGGGCCGATTTCTGAGTAGGCGTTGCTTCACGCTGTGTATAACAGTGGAAGTTGAAACTAGAATTGCAAAGCAGTACAAATGCCAATACTGTTGCAGCTGCAAAAATTACCGTGGAAAGGGGATGGAGGATGAACAAAAAGTGTCTTTGCGTCGTTTTTGGGCTGACCAGAAGATCGCGAGTTCAGTCAAAGCCGAAAAAATGCGTTTTGGGGCATCCTATAGCACGAGCAACAAGTTATTGCTTATTTCCAGACACATTATGACTACGGGCCTCAAAAAATGCCTTTAACGTTGGCAGTGTAAAATTCGCAAATTCTCTGTCACCACCTTCCATTGTGAAGAAAGTACGCAGCGGAAGTTAAAGCAGCCAAGGGACTTAAGCGATGCCGGGCAAAAGTCAAGGGAGTTAACAACCCAGCCTGAATCGCCTAATAGGTCAGCTGTGTATCAGTTATTGTATTCTCACAATCAACAATTCTGTCTCTCCCGAGCGGAATCTCTGGGAAGGGAATTACGTATATATTTCGATCAGGAATACAGCCTTAAAACTGAAAACAACAACAACAAAAACTACTTCGTGAGGTTGCATGGCTTATTTTCAAACAGCAACTGCGACACGAAAATGCGTCGGAATGAGACTATAATTTTAGGCGCTAAAAAGACATAAAACCTAAAACAAATACATGTATCTATTCAACGAGAAAATAAGTCACACAAACAAACAAATCAAACACACACACACACACACACACACACACACACACACACACACACACACTCACACACACACACACACACTCACACACACACACACACACACACACACACACACACACACACACACACACACACACACACAGGAAAATGTGCTACTCGGAGAGAAAAAAAAATCTTGGACCGGTAACTTATTAGCGGATAACCTAAACATCATTCTTTCCGTTCATTCTGTTGGTCGCCCTTGGGCGAGACTTCAGGGCGGCAAACCGGTTCGAAACCCACACTGCGCTCACTGGAGCGGCAAGCTACTTACGGAGTTACGGTGTATGCGTGTTGAGCATATGTACGTCTCTGTGTGCGTGTGTGTGAGAGAGAGGGGGGGGGGGGACTCTGTGTGTGTGTGTGAGGGAGGGAGAGAGAGAGAGAGAGAGAGAGAGGGGTGTTTGACTCTGTGTCTGTGTGTGAGAGAGAGGTGTGTGTTTGTATGTGAGAGAGAGAGAGAGAGAGAGAGAGAGAGAGAGAGAGAGAGAGAGAGAGAGAGAGAGAGAGAGACTATTCTGTTACTGACAAGAACGTTTACCAACTATAATATTTAGCTGTACCGCGATTCAGTTCGGCAAAATGGACCATCTGTTAAATACTGATAAACGGGCTCACTGGGAAATCCCACAAAACTGCAACCCAGAAGAGACAGAATGTTCCCGGAGTCATAAAGAGGCAAACACAACTCAGCTGCAGTGTGTGAAGTAAAATAATAGTCTCAAAACCGATTCAGCGATTTTCTGCAGACCTGTGTTTGGTGCAGAAACTGTACCAGGCACTTTAACGTGCAAAGCCATAGGAACTGCTGAAAAGCTATACTGACTGCTGATTGGTGCGACCTCAGCTGATTTATAAATTAACCGACATCCTACACTTCAGAACCCGCTGCAAACTGCAGGACCTTTAAAATTATACATTGCACACTTCGACAAAAATATTTAAAAAATAATGTGAAGCTGACGTTTTACATCTCCCAAGCATACTTTCAACGAATGATACCAAGGAGATGACTAGTTTTTACATAACCTTGCACACTTCGACAACAAAATTAATGATGCAAAGCAGATGTTTTACATCCCAAGCATACTTCCAGCAAATGGCATCAAGGACACGACTACAGTTTTTACCTGTCTCACACGAGTGAACCGGACGAACTTTTAACACCATATACTTATTTTACATCATCACACACAGGCAAAAAAAACACACAGCCGTATCATATTTTAGATCTTTATTCAATTATTCAAGCTTCTCTTTTTTTCTTTTTAACCATAAACTTATGGCCATAGCGCGTTCTGTACAATATGGTGAAACACGAAACAGCAACAAACTGTAAAGATGCTGCTTACAATGCAAAACATGTAATGTAAAGATGCTGGGTACAATGCGATATGTGTAGTGTAACTATGTCCTGTTGTACATGACTGTAAACAACATGTATGTGTGACATATATACACTAACTGGGCATAAAAATAAAAATAAAAAAATGAAATATATATTTAAGTCTTAGTTCGCAAGTTGAAAAGGAATGAAGATGTACGCGAGAACTATTCACACTTTTAAAAGCTGGGGGAACGAGTATGTGAATGGTTACAAGACACTGTGCAACTGAAAATGCAAGGGAAATCAAAATCCCTATCCACAGATCTGTACACTTGGTAAACATGATCAGCAACAGCACTTGATAGCCCCCCCCCCCCAAAAAAAAAAAAAAACTTGGGGGAAATACAATGTGGCAGGCAGTAGCTTTTCTTTATTTTTCCTTCTCCACCTTGCTCTCTTCTTTCTTTCCTTCAATCAAATAAACTGTTCACAGTGAATTTCTCAACCAGTCTGCTTAGGTGACGATACACTGATGTACATTTCAAAGTTCACAGAAGATGATTGGCACATGCAGATGTCATATAGTGTGAGTGTGTGTGAGTTGTGTGGGGGGGCTGGGGGGGGGGGGGGGGGGGGATTTTTTCCTTTTCTTCCTGGGTGTGGGGTGAGGTTATTTTTACTTGTCATTTGTCAGTGTCATAGTCAACAATCGGAGTTGGTCACACAAGCACAACAGTTTGTAGCTGTGCTTATGTGACATATTCCAAGCGCTAACCAACTCCCTTGTGTGCTGATAAACCTTCTTTTGTTAAATCTTCAAAATGAGAAGGAAAAGGGGAGAAAACAACAACTACAAATTAGTTTTTGTCAGATACATACAAAAATCTAGCCAGCAAACAATCAGACAAGACAAAAATATATAACAAGTTCACTGCAACCAAGAATTTGGTTAAAAAGATCGTTTCGTCACAGTAAGAGATAATATGACCATGTCCTCCACTACAAACACAGACTGAAGTAGGTATCGAGTCCTACGGTGAAGTCAAGGACATGTATTACAATGAAGTCAAGTACTCCACTGAAGTCAAGAAAATCATCATGTACAATGAAATCATATCAACTTCCATGTAATCACAGCAATACATTATTACTATTACACACACACACATACCATTTATATATATATAATCACACATACACGTACATCATGTACACGGATGCAGACACATGCACACACACTTGTGCTCCTTTCTCAAACAGGTGGGGAGGCAGTAAATACAGAGGAGAGACAATCCCATGTGTATCACACTAAATTTGCAGTAACAAGAGCAAAATCAACCCAAGCTTATGTTCCTTCAGTTCGCTGCGAAAATAAAAGGAGACAAGAGTCCAGGCTGATCCAGGGGCACCAACATGTGAACATGCACCTCGCTGAGAGTACGGTTTGTGTGCAAGCCCAGACATCCCTACACCAAAGCCTTCTCCAGGTAAAGAGTGCAGGTAGTGCTCAGCAAAACAGACCCATCTGCACTGCTCGGGCATTCAGGTTTCAAAACACAGCGTTACTTCCTTCACCTTTAAAGTTGTCCGTACGAAAGACAGGTAACTGGTTTTTAATGCCTGGTCAACCATGACGGCAATATCCAGACAAGTCCATACAGAAGAGCAAACAAAAGATAGATGATTATTTTTTTAACACCCGGTCAATCATGACGGATACATCCGGGCAAGTCCACACAGAAGAGCAAAGAAAAGATGGACAACTGGTTTTTAATGCCCAGTCACCCGTGACAGCTACACCTTGACCCCAGTCCACAGGGCAGCGGCACCAGGCCTGATGGCCACTCCGCCAAGCACCGACCACAGCCTCCCTCAGAAATGGAACGCCGCTTGCTTTCAAGCAGGCTTTGAGCATAAACTCTGCTTTTTCAGGAGTGACCCGAGAGCAGACTGTCAGTCTGGTTCTGGTGATGCTTAATGCTTTTTTCAGTAAGTAAACTGCTGTTTTACGCCCAGCCAACCTTTACCTTTTGTCAGACCCAGACTGGGGCGCAGAGGCCTGTGAAGCTTGGCGCTCTTCTTACCCTTTCAACATCAAACCAATACCAACATGGCAGCGAGCATCTGATTTTCTTTCTTTCTCAGGCAGCAACCCTCAAGTCTGTGTCAATTACTTTCGTAGTCCTGACATGCAAGTACTCTATCAGTATCACTGGATCAATTATTATCAATTGCATATATAACATACATACATTACATACTCTTCCTCAATCCATCTTATTTCATTCTGAAAACCTCTTGGACATCAACAACAATGGAATGGCAAAACAATAAGCGTAAAAAATACAAAACAGGCCCACATGGTCAACTGTCTTTGACATGGTGGTACATTTGTCCGATCACATACTCCAACACAGAATATTACTATATACCATAGGCACTTCAGAACAGTCCAGCTTCATCTCTTCACAAACTTGACACCGCTTCCTCCAGTGTAAACAGCCCATATGTTATCACAATAGGGATGTTAATAACCAGATGCATGTTTTGCAGAAAAATTGGTGGGGGGAGGTGGGGATGGAAGGGGGGTGGGGGGGGGGGGTTGAAGTGCATTAATCAGGGCAATCTGTAGATGAACTGTGCAGTCTAGCCAGTCTTTAGAGCTTCAAGGCACACATATATTTTATGCCCGAAACATACCCAAAGATGAAAAAACATGCAAAGTACTTCTCTTGACAATGTCCACACATGACACGCTGCTGCTACACCAAGGGAAATGCTCGGTGTCTACGTCAGGGCACCGTCAACTGACATCCCTCCCAGCTCTCCAAACCCAAACCCTCCACTCCACCCCACTCTTCTTTACGCTCACAGCCACCCCCCTTCTCCAAACCCCAACCCTCCACCCCACCCCACTCTTCTTCAGGCTCACAGCCACCCCCTTCTCCATACCCCAATCCTCTGCTCACAGCATCAAAGTGGTGCCCCCTTCTACAAACCCTCATTCACCAATTCTCCTTCTTTGGCGTTTTCCTTCTTCACACCATCAAAATTGGTTTCGCTGGAATCAAAATTTAAATTTGCAAAACTGCAAAGAAACTAACCTCCCACGAGTCCCAGTCACAATGACTCATAGGCAGCATGGACAAATGTGCCACAGTCAGTCAGACATCATGGCTGGAACCAGCAAGGGGAGTTCGTCACGACCGGAAGTGCTCTTTGGAACATCAAGGAAACCAGGTTTTACCAGAACAACAGAGTTCAGCAGAGATATTTTCCTCTAGCGGATCGGAATGACACCACACGGATCTCCAGGTAGTTCAGCCTGTCTGAAAAGTCCAGAGCCCACACTGCACAGGCCCGGTGCTTACCGACACCTGGCCGAGAGGGCAGTTATGGGACCAGACACATCCACAATGCTGGTCACCCTCTTGGGGACGAGTTAATCCACAGGGCTTCGAGTGATGTCAAAAATCACATGGCACCGTTACAGATCTGCATGCATACCATCTCCATCGTCACATTTCTATGTCATTAAAAGCGCATCAACAATCCGTCAACACCGATTTCACGGACTAACGACTTTTATTGAAAGCCCCATCCCCCCAAATGAAATTGTCGGACCTTGAAAATTCACTCCTTATTCACAGAATACAGTCACAATCTCTCAGAGTAGTCACAATCTCTCCATTCAAAGTGCTCACATCACAATCCTAGCTGACAGCAGGTGTCGGATGGATGCTGTCAGCGCAGGACAGATGCGTACAAATCATATCCATATCAATGTACATCAGTATACTTTCCTACTTCTACCGCAGAAGCACCTACAATAAAGTCCATGCATTTTTACTTCATATTTTCCAAATTCTAGAACTGAAAGTAAATATTCACAGTATACAGTCACAATCTCTCCCAGTACACCTGTGCTGAAACCTTCAAAGTGTTCATGCTGCACTCCCAGCCGATGCTGGATGCAAAGCCACTGCATCTGTAGCAATATACATCATTATACTTTCCCAGTTCCACAACAGGGACAGGGTTCATGCAGAATTTTCATGGCAAATTTCTACAACACTTACAGACTTAGCACAATTTTTGTTTCAAATTTCTCCAACTCTCTAGACTTAAAGACCATCTTCCCAGACCAAGTCAGGGCTCAGTCACACACACATACATTTTGAACACATTAACAACACAGTTATCTAAACCTGGTCTGGGAGTGGTTTCAAGTTCAAATAAATTTGGTGTTTTCCTCTTATCGTGCATCATTTAAGGACACCATCCCTGCACCCAATCCCCAGATGATGTTCTGGCCTTGGCCACGAAATCCCCAAATTCCAAGAAATGCCCCCAGCCACTTGTTTCCTAAAGAATCCACGGTGGAAAAAAGGCACCTCAGTTTTCCGAGACTTTCCCCAAGTTATGAAAGACGGTAGGTACCCTGCTACCTCTGAGGTGGAGCAGTGACCCAAACAGCCCCAGATACTGGTCCTGAGGGTCGCAGCTTCACCTCAGTGTCAGGACTGCTCATCCCGGTCTGCAGCAGTGACGAAGCAAGACATGGCTTGTGGCCAAGTCTCCCTTCAAAATCAAATCCAGGGTTACCCGCCAAAACCGAATGTCTTCTTTGTGGGAGAGACAGGAGACAAGTCGGTTCTGGTGGCTGCCCTGCAAAATATTTCTGTAGCCATGAAGGAGGGTGAGTTGAAACAAACTGTTTTTTTTAAGTTTATTCTGCAGCTGTAAACTTGGGTCAGTTGAAACAAACTGTTTTTTCACTCTGTAGCTGTAAATGAGGGCCAGTTAAACTGTTTTCAGTTCAACCTTTTGCTTCAGTCATCATTATTTCAGAAACTGCAACAAATTCCAGAAGTGAACCTAAACTCTAGCCACTCCCCCACCCCCCTTCAACCCCAGTCATTCCACTCAGCTCGCCTATTCACACACTGGGTAAGGAACCAATGCTCAAACCCCTCCACCAAGAACAACAACAAAAACTGCCACCATCAATTTCTGGTGCTCTTTATCCCCACCCCCCTCCCGTTGTTGGTTTTCTTCTTGGGGGATTTTCTTTTTCTTTTTTCTCTCCTCCCATATTTTTTGGGGGAAAGAATTTCAGATGCTGGTGAAGTCCGTGCCCATCTAAAAAATAAAAGAAAAAAATCTGTGCAAGCTGATGGAAACAAAAAGCAGCACACCAAAATGCCAGCAGGAACTGGAGGTGTGCTGACAGCAAGCAGACGAACAACTCTGTCTCCGCAGGCGAGAGGGTCGGTGGGGACAAGGGATGCGAACCCCATCACCCCCTGGGTAAACGGCAACAGTTTCAACTGACTGCTCGTCTCAGTTCGCACTGCCTGCACCAACCACAGATGGCTTTGTTCTCCCCAGACGGCAGACAGAATATGGAACTGTTGCCATTTCTGTCCACTCCTGTGGGTGAGCGAGGCCTTCCTGATCACAAACAGGGTCATCAGACCACAGACCCCTTGACAGAGGAGGTGTCAATCATCAAAGAATGTGGACAAAAACGCAACAGTTCACTGTGATGCCTCAAACAACTGTGTAGCTCTGTTCGTGATAGTTTTGGAATACAACCAACACAACTCCAGTCTTCTTCCTTCCAAATAATGGCTAAGAAAACACAAAAAGGGACATGCAAGATATCAGCCTCTCCTTTTCCCCCCTTCCTCTTTAAACAATTCACCAAATCCGAAGACAAACGAGTGGGAAAAAATAAATAAATAAAATTATAAAAAAAGCACTTCCTTGCCCTAAAAGGAAGGAAGATGCTGCTGTCTGTGACAACCATCCCAGCCGTCACCGTTCAAACCTATTTGCTGTACTGTCTGTGACAACCATCCCAGCCGTCACCGTTCAAACCGATTTGCTGTACTGTCTGTGACAACCATCTCAGCTGTCATCGTTCAAAGGTAACTGTTGTACAAACTGTTACCAGCGCATCTATAGATGGCTCTCCACATCAGGCCACCCCAGGCCGCCTGAAACACCTGCTGATCACTCCTTGCTCTTCTTCTTCTGTTGGGAATAGTCCTTCCTCTTGCTGCCGGTGGTGGATGAGGACGAGGAAGTGGGGGAGGAGGAGGAGGTCACCACGGAGGAGGCGGGGCTGCTGGAGTTGCCCACGCGCACCAGGAATACGTTGCCGTCGCTGGACTGCTGCAGGGAGAACTCGGCCGGGTTGTAGGGCCGCCCCTGTTCATCCCGCAGAGAGCTGAAGATGTGGTCGTAGAGGGCGGCGTACTTCTCCTTGGCCTGGCGCGTCTGCAGGTCGATCTGACGGCGCTCCTCCGCCAGCTTGTCCCGTGCCCGCTGCATCTCCGACATGGTGTCCTCCAGGGTGACAATGACGTCCAGCTTCCTCTTGCGGCAGTTCTGGGCCGCCACCTTGTTCTTCCCCCTGCGTCGGATGTCTCTCATCAGCGACATCTGTTGACAAACAATGCAGCTTGCACTTCAAGTCTGTTTACACTTGCACTTTGAGTCCCCCAAGGCAAGGCACCTGTTGACACGGTGCTCAGTTACCTACAGCTTTACACTTGCACTTCAAGTCCCCCAAGGCAAGGCATCTGTTGACACAGTGCTCAGTTACCTACAGCTTTACTCTTGCACTTCAAGTCCCCCAAAGCATCTGTTGACACGGTGCTCAGTTACCTACAGCTTTACACTTCAAGTCCCCCAAGGCAAGGCATCTGTTGACAGGGTGCTCAGTTACCTACAGCTTTACACTTGCACTTCAAGTCCCCCCGAGGCAAGGCACCCGTTGACACAGTGCTCAGGAACCCTCAGCTTTATGCTTGCACTTTAAATTAAGTACCCAGAAGGCAGACACCTACTGACACAGTGCTCAGTAACCCTACAGCTTTACACTTGCATTTTAAGTCCCCTGAAGGCTGACACCTGTTGACATGGTGCACAGAACCCTACAGCTTTACACTTGCATTTTAAGTCCCCTGAAGGCTGACACCTGTTGACACAGTGCACAGAACCCTACAGCTTTACACTTGCATTTTAAGTCCCCTGAAGGCTGACACCTGTTGACACGGTGCACATAACCCTACAGCTTTACACTTTAGAGGGCCGCATAAGTGCACACCCCCCCCCCCCCCCCCCCCTCTGTGAGAATGAATTGGAGAACTGTTTTATTTGAATGAAAATTTTAGCAGAAGAAAATTGGGGCTAACAGCAATTCCTTTGGGCAGGTGAATAGACTTTCAGATTCACCAGGCCGGCAGGCAGGCAAGAAGCAATGAAGTGGTCTAAGGGAACTAATGCTTTTTTCTGAAATCTAAGGGAGCTAATGCTTTTCTTGACAACTGTTACCTTGAGCGTTGAACACCATACAGTGTTTGTGAGCCAGTTTCGCTTAGCGGTAAGGGATCAGGCTGGTAAGCAGAACGGCCTTGGCTCAATTCCACTTTGGCTGTCCCTCCTCTTCACAAAGGTCATAGTTTGTGGACAATGTCTTGTGACTTTGTCCCTCACAATTAATGAAACATTAAAATGGCTCTCATCGCTGCCCACCTTAATGCAGAAATCATTCTGGTGGTGAGAGTGTAGCAATAGGTATATAATCTCCCTCTCCCTCCTCATCCCTAATAAGCCTGATGGTTTTTGTGGACGTAAAGCACCATGTTTACCTTACACAGTGTCATCTAAACACCATGCACAGTATCAATTTCACAAACTGACCTCTGAACACCAAACACAGCCAGGGTCTTACGTGCTGACCTCTAAACGAACACCCCACACCACGAGGATCTTATGACCACACACCGTAAGGGTCCCATGAACCGACCTGCGCTTCTGTGAGTTTGGTCTTGGTCAGCATGTCGTTGAACTCCTCGACGGGCGACTCCACAATGCGCTCAAAGGTGAAGGGAAGCTTCAGCTCCTCCAGGCGTTTTATGTCCCGTGACTGGGGGCCCTTCTGGCGCGGCCCGTCCCTCTTGGCGTACTTTTTCACCTGCAGCAAACACGCACCACGGTCAGTCACCTTGCACTCAAGCCAATTTCACTTGCAACAAACACCAGCGTGGACGGGGCAGATGTGTGCGAGCCACTGTGCCCACTGCTCGGTGGGTGTCTGGCTTCGCCAGGTAGGTGCAGGAAGGTTGCTGGGATGTTGATGACACGCTGTTCATTTAAAGAACAGAACTGTAGACCATTGTCCACTTGCTGGGAGGGGGGGGGGGGGGGGTTAAGGACAGGAAAACTGACTGTTGGCCCCAACTGAAATCTGTATGATCAGACAGACACGCAAACCTCTACACACTACGCACACTCTGAGGATCACTTTCCAGCACCGTCCTCCAAACTCTGCCAGATTTAGTTACGCCACTGAAGGGGCACTCTTTATCTCCGCGCAGCTGTCCACCGACGCGGTCAGCACCCTCCGAAAGGTTTGGGTACTGATATGACTGTAGAAGCAGCCTAGCGCCAAAGCACGCACATAAACTGTCAGACGCATCCATGCCGGGTTAAAAAAAAAGCGGTCCATCTTGATTCAAATGACTGTGGTTTTATTTGCGCTGGTGTAAACTTTGTTGGCAGCTATAAATGGCATGCCTCGTTTTATCTGAGTTGTTTGTAACAAACTTACTACTGTTTGAGCACCAACGAAAAACTGCTCATTAGCTGAGTTTTCTGGACCCTATGGCATAACTAAATACGGCAGTGGTTGAAGGAAGGATGCCGTAAACCAGTGCTTGGAGTCTGCCCACTACACTGATCACTGACCTCTCTGGGTGTCTGGCCAGGCTGGGTGTTGTAGGTGTGGTTGTGGTGAACGTGGTTGACGGAGGCACTGGAGTGGCTGCCAGAGTGCTCCGTGTCGTTGGAGCCTGTAGAGCAGTTGGTGTTCACTGAGGCCGGGGAGCCGTAGGAACTGCAGCTGTAGTTAAAGCCATCATCCTGCAGGCAAAAACACCAAGGAGTTTTAGTTAACAAAGAAGTGACACCACCACACTAACTCTCCAACAAACATGGTCACCTCAGCATGAACGCAGACTGTCCCTCAGAGCTGGGCTCTCAAACTGGACGGATTGTCTTGTTGCTGAGTTGTTCCTCAACAGCTGCTTTTCAGATACTGTCTTTGTGACTTTGTTCCACACAGGTCACTTTGTTCCCCGTCTGTTCACTTTGCAACTCTGTTCCACACAGGTCACTTTGTGACTTTGTTCCACACAGGTCACTTTGTTCCCCGTCTGTTCACTTTGCGACTCTGTTCCACACTGGTCACTTTGTGACTTTGTTCGTGACTTTGTTCCACACAGGTCACTTTGTTCCCCGTCTGTTCACTCTGCGACTCTGTTCCACACAGGTCACTTTGTGACTTTGTTCCACACAGGTCACTTTGTGACTTTGTTCCACACAGGTCACTTTGTTCCCCGTCTGTTCACTTTGTGACTTTGTTCCACACAGGTCACTTTGTTCCCTGTCTGTTCACTTTGTACTTCTTTGCACACAGCTGTTGGTTGAAACAGCAATTAGTCACACAAGTTGCTTCCCACTGGCAGGGTCCCCACCTCCTTAACACTTGTTCTGGCGGTGGCTGACGGTCTCCACGGCTTGGAGCACTGGGACTACCCACAGGTCCCCTATCTCCCCTCTAGACATAAGGCACCACGAAAGAACCATTGCACACTTTTACTTTCAAAATAGAGATTCTAGAAATGGAACTCACTGAAGAAGAGAAAAACTGAAACGGAATGCCTGCTACAGTTCTAAAACAAGATTCAAACACAAAAAGGTTCAAATGAATGCTTATTTAACACAGACACACAGTATGCAAATTTTCAGGGAAACCCCCTTTATCAAGCAACAAAAAACACTTAAACAACAGATAAACGGTCAAATCGATGAAAAATGAAAAGAAAAGATTGATCTTGTTTTGGTTGAGTTTTTACAGCTTGTTCAGTGCTTGGAAGATTGTTGGCCATGTTAAATAAGCATTCGTTTGAACCTTTTTGGGTTTGGATCTTGAATGAATGAAGACTGTCCAGCCTGGAAGAAGTAGCTGTAGAAGCAAATCCTGCTCACCTCGCTGTTCCCGCTGCTACGCGTCTGACTACAGTGGCGGCCATAGTTGGTGGAGTCGTAATCAGTGCCTCCGGTGGCACCCTCCAGGCCATCGAAAGGAGACTGCATCTCCATCGTCTCATTCACCTCCTGAAACCAGAGTTTCTGTTTTTGCAACAATGCTGTCTCATGTTCACGCACTGTAACAGGCATGATGACAATGGTCCACAATGGCACAAGACCCACAACAACAGCATGACACCCACAACAACGGCATGACAGCCACAACAACGGCACACACACACACACCATAAAGGCATGGCACCCACCATAATGGCCTGGCCCGCACCATAATTATCATGGGCATCATGCACACAATAAACTTAAATGGCATGACGCACACCATAAACCTAAATGGCATGACGCACACCATAAACCTAAATGGCATGATGCACACCATAAACCTAAATGGCATGACGCACACCATAAACTTAAACCCACCACAAACACATGACATGCACCATAAGGCATGACACACACCACAAAGGCATGACACACACCATAATGTCATGACACCCACAACAAAGGCATGACACCCACCACAAAGGCATGACACCCACCCCAGACACAGCACGCACTGCATCACTTCAACAGCCCTGTCCTGTCTTGGATATTCAGGGCACCGCTGAAGCAGTGGAGAAGACAGAAAGAAAAAAGAAGCCAGAGGTAGCATGGCAGTGTACCTCTCGCAAACTGAAATGTCTGATTCAGCATCTGCACTGCTCCATACGAGGGTGGGAGGGTGTGAGATGGGGTGGGGAGCTGGAGCAGTTCTCTCTGGTTGCCCCCATCCATTCACCTAGAATGTAATTATATGCAGCACAAGCATTTCAGCTGTGACTGCAAAACGCCACGTTCATGAATATTCCCCTCTTCCACCACCAAACACATTTTACCAGCAGCCGTGGACGCAGAACGGTGTGTAATTCTATTTCTATACTGACACAGCCTTTTTTATAGCTGCTACAACATGCATCAGAAAACAGGGTCCAACTTCAATCGGTCACAACAGTGATCAACACTAATTCCATCACACTGTCCACTCCAAAGCCCACAGGGCCTGGCCCCAGTGTATCACATCAGTGACCAACTCTCAGTTGAATGAATGAATGAATGAAAATTTATATATGAATGAATGAAAATTTATATATAGCGCGTAAAAAAACTTCCACACAAAACCCTGCATGTTCACAGCGCCAGACACACACAGTGCATACGTGTAAGCTCTTGCAAGCTAAAACTACCAAAGGACACTCATTCCAAAAAGTACAAACTGCTCCTACCCACCCACCCCTTCCCAAAAGTGGAACTATACATAACAATTAAATGTAAAAATATATACAGAGTTACAAATAATGATAACAGAAAAAAGAATCACACACACACACACACGCATTGTTCCATCACACTGTCCACTCCAAAACCCCAGAAAACAATCTGTTCACAGTAATACTAATAGGGCCTGGCCTCAATGTCTCACATCAGTGACCAACTCTCAGTTCCATCACACTGTCCACTCCAAAACCCCAGAAAACAATCTGTTCACAGTAATACTAATAGGGCCTGGCCTCAATGTCTCACATCAGTGACCAACTCTCAGTTCCATCACACTGTCCACTCCAAAACCCCAGAAAACAAACTGTTCACAGTAATACTAATAGGGCCTGGCCTCAATGTCTCACATCAGTGACCAACTCTCAGTTCCATCACACTGTCCACTCCAAAACCCCAGAAAACAATCTGTTCACAGTAATACTAATAGGGCCTGGCCTCAATGTCTCACATCAGTGACCAACTCTCAGTTCCATCACACTGTCCACTCCAAAACCCCAGAAAACAAACTGTTCACAGTAATACTAATAGGGCCTGGCCTCAATGTCTCACATCAGTGACCAACTCTCAGTTCCATCACACTGTCCACTCCAAAACCCCAGAAAACAATTTGTTCACAGTAATACTAATAGGGCCTGGCCTCAATGTCTCACATCAGTGACCAACTCTCAGTTCCATCACATTGTCCACTCCAAAGCCCCAGAAAACAATCTGTTCACAGTAATACTAATAGGGCCTGGCCTCAATGTCTCACATCAGTGACCAACTCTCAGTTCCATCACATTGTCCACTCCAAAGCCCCAGAAAACAATCTGTTCACAGTAATACTAATAGGGCCTGGCCTCAATGTCTCACATCAGTGACCAACTCTCAGTTCCATCACACTGTCCACTCCAAAGCCCCAGAAAACAATCTGTCCACAACAATGACTCATGCCAGGAGACTCTCTCCAAGCCATTCATGTGCACAGCAATTTCTGTCCAGATTAGGGCAGTGCAGTCCTCCACACCAGGATGGCACAGTGAGCACACCATCACCATGCAAACACAGTACCTCTCCAACCTTCTTACAGGATGGCAATGACACAGCAAATTTAGTCTGCACCCAGCTGTGTTCAACTGGGACAGAGAGAGACTGGGATGGGGGGTCACTGCATGTTTGCCACTCTTTGTGTGTGTGTGTGTGTGTGTGTGTGTGTGTGTGTGTGTGTGTGTGTGTGTGTGTGTGTGTGTGTGTGTGTGTGGCTGTGGCTCTGTGTGTGTGCATGTGTGGCTGTGGCTGTGTGTGTGTGTGTGTGTGTGTGTGTGGCTGTGGCTCTGTGTGTGTGCATGTGTGGCTGTGGCTGTGTGTGTGTGTGTGTGTGTGTGTGTGTGTGTGTGTGTGTGGCTGTGGCTCTGTGTGTGTGCATGTGTGGCTGTGTGTGTGTGTGTGTGTGTGTGTGTGTGTGTGTGTGTGTGTGTGTGTGTGTGTGTGTGTGTGTAGCTGTATGTGTTTGGGGGGAGGGGGGGGCACTGTGTGTGTGTGGCTGGACCAAAGTGTGTCACCTTATCAACAGGTCAATGAATTGTCAACAACAGTGTGCCTCAGCTTTACACAGGCCTGTGATGTCCCATTTCAAAGTTTGGGCAGCTGTTCTTTGGTGTCTGCTTGAAAGACTCACAGCACAACCATCACAATTAGTTCTCAACTGAACACCACAGGCCTGCACATCTGTAAGCCATCGAGCCACTGACATTCCACTAATTAACAACAGTAATAAGAGAGGATTTGTCCACCACCATGGGGCCTGCAAAGCCCTTCACCATGATGACACTAGCAAAACACTGATGCACACACATCACATACAGGTGATTTGAACCCTTGAAGATGCCAAGTCATATGGTGGGCACTAAAACACACACACAGGTGATTTGAACCCTTGAAGATGCCAAGTCATATGGTCAGCACTACAACACACACACACACACACACAGGTGGTTATTCTTTCAGTCATCCGATCATGCTAACCATGATGTGTGCTGATCAAAATACAAGCATGGGAACTGATTTGAAAGAAAAACTCAGAAATCTAGCACCCCCCTCCAGAAAATTCACTTTCAAAACTTTTGTAACATTCATTTTTTCTTTGCTGAAACATAGCACAGAAGCGTGTAAGAATGACTGTGTCCAAGCCTGTTGGCAGCCCACGAGTGACTATTTTCACAATTACGCAACCAAGACGGGCGAAAGCAGCATGTGAACATGCTCTGTATGTTTCATGGGTATTCGGTGAGGAACTGAAACCAGTGCTTCCTTTTTTTTTTGTACCGCCAATTTCTTTTCCCCGTGGTTATTTTTTTCTCCCTGCGGAAAGTCAGTTTAACTGCCACAGAAATTTGTGTTTTCGCGGATAATTCCCAGGCCTGCAAATGCTAGACTGCATGAAGGTGGCTGTTGTGTCTCACCTGCTGGGGAGAGCCACTGCCCATGGAGATGGCCGAGTCGCTGCTGCCGTCGTCCAGCATCTGCAGGTTGTCCAGGTCTGACCGGGACAGAAAAGAAACCACACATTTATTGACCGATAGAAACACTTGTTGACTGCCTCATCTCATGAGTGATATGAACACTTGCTGATCACCTCATCTCATGATAGCTAGGAACACTTGTTGATCACCTCACCTCATGATTGATATGAACACTTGCTGATTGCCTAATCTCATGATTGATATGAACATTTGCTGATCACTTCATCCAATGACTCATATGATCTCAAACACCATTTGATTATTCTGATATCCATACCACGGGCCATTTTGCTCACAGTTGGATGTGGGAGTTTCAAAGTTTGCAACCACGCTGGTGCGTCTGCTGTGCTTATGATTGGGAGACAGACAAGCACTGATGAGTCTGCAAAGGTGCCAACTCAGATGGACTGAAACCCTGTCTTGACCGGGAGTAGAACTGTTTCAGATGGATTATCAGTGTAACAGGCTACTGCTACAGCACCTTGCTACATAGCACCTTCCACAAAAGTCCACTGGAATAAAATTTTAAAAAAAGAAAAGACTCTTCCCAAAAGACACTCTTCCCATGAACGGCAACGGCAACAGTGACCACTACTTATCAACTGGTATTCAACTTCCAATCATTATTTTCCAAATTTATGTTCCCTTTTGTTATCAATAAAAAAATGGGCATAAAAAAAATCCTTCCTTGCAGCCTTCCTTTTGTTATCAGGTGCAAAGGAGACATAACCCTGAGTGTGGTTAACAAATCATACAATATTTGATAGAGCGTGTTTAATGAATCATACAAAATTTGAATTCGTCTGACAAAAAGTTTGAAATATCAAGAAATTTTAGTTTCAACTCAAGGCTGTGACCTTCAAATATGGTCAACAGTGAAAACTGGAATGCATGGGTAAATCCCCAAACTGACCGCTCCCTGCTCTCTCCCTGTTTTGCTGCAAGTCAAAAACGGAACAAAAAAGGCCTCTCACTTTCCAAGCTTTCTATTTCAGCAGGCAGAATTCCTGTGAGAATGTCATCGGCATCCAGCATGGATGAGGCAGTGATGGCATTGGTCAGGTTGCCAAGGTCCGTGAGGTTGCTGGGGAGGAAGAGTTCTTCCCCTTCCCAGTCCAGGGGGCTGAGGGTGTTGTGGGCCGGGTTGGTGGAGTTGTAGTCTTGGCTGGCCATGCCTGTCACACGCCAAGCCAACAGTGAAATGAGAGCGTAAAGAAAGCCTACTAAAGTGAAGCTGGGGAGCAAAGCGACTTCATGGCAGGGATGTCGGAAGTGTTCATCATGCATCAAGGTGCAGGGGCGTCTGACTGCATGCAGTGCTGCCAACCCTTCAGGAGACTTAAGTGTAGCTAAATCAGACTTTAAGTGTAGTAATTTGATTCTGAGTGTGGTGTATATGGTCCTCCATCACAATTTCCCCAAAACATGTGCTAGATGTCTAGCATGATTATGTGCATGACAACAACAAAACCTGAAAAGTGTCTCTGCTGGAATTACATCCTAATGCTGTGAAGACGGTGTCTCACAACCCATAAAATGGGAAATTTTCAGCATATTTCCTATCACTTTTCCTTTAGTGATGTTATGCTTCCGGTTGATGCTACGACTGGTCAGCTGGTTTAAAACGCAAATGCCGATTGGCCGTGGCACGACCAACACCATGAGACGAAAAAGGCACACGCGTGGCCTGCTGCTGGCACATTTGATGCAATAAACAATTGTTTTTCAGGGGGGAAGAATGTAGTGACATGATCATGAGCATAGTGCGGTGCCCTTGGGCGATGTAAACTATGACCAGAATATAGTGGGTTGGCAGCTCTGTGCATGCACCCTTGGTTGTTGAAATCCCAGAGGGTGGCATGCAATGTCAAAGGGTCAGAACAATTGCTGGCCATACATTACCACCCACCAATAGACGATCTTCGGAAATCCAGGGGAATGCACTCGTTAAGAGCCGTCGGGCATGGACCTGTATATATAGGTCCATGCCTGTGGGTGTAGCACAGAGTAGGCACGGCTTTTGTAGGGGGTACATTAAGCATGTGGGCGAGATGACGGATACGCATAAACAAAAGGCAGAAAAGGCATCAGAAATGCTGATCAAGCACTCACTGCTCGCGGGGAAAGTGCAGATCGGATAGTAGGTTCCCCCAGCTGGTAGTCTAGTATAAATTATAATAGGTCTATGCCTGAAGATCTCAAAGTGTTGCAGATCGGCTCTTCTCCGCTGCCACCTCCATTCAGGGGACTTCACTCTCCCAGAGTAAGAAAACATTGTTCAATTATCTTCGCCTGTTATTTCCGGAAATCGTCTATTATGACCAATACACTGAAAGAAAAGACAACAATGACAGCACCACCTGACAGTGCAACTGTTGCACTGACCAGCACTGTTAATTGTAACACATACTGTCAAGTCTTAATGCCTCTGGGTAGCATCATACCTGTGTAGGTCCAGCAGGTTCGTACTTCATGCTTCAGTGACTGTGTTGCAAAAGCTGGCAATGAATGCTTTGATATGTTGCAAAGGTTGGTATTTCATGCTTCAATGATACAGTGCAAAGGGTGGCAGTGAATGCTTTGGTTCTATGTTGCCGCTGGAAATTTATGGCAGGTGCTGACAGTGCAAAACTTACAGTGCAAATTTTAGTAGGCTGATGCGCAGATAAGTAGACCCCCTTCAGTGGTGCAACCAGTTATGGCAGTGTTTGTATGAAAGAGTGTCTGCTGGTCCCAGTTATGGCAGAGTATGTGGCATAACCAATTACGGCAGAGTTTGGACGAAGGAAGCCATAAAGCAACATTTGGAGTGTATGCTGGTCCCAATTATGGCAATGCATGACAGAACCAATTATGGCAGTGTGGCATAACCAACTGTGGCAGTGCAGATGGCATAACCAATTATGTCAGAGTCTGAACGAAAGAAAGATGCCAGAAAGCAAGGCCTGGTGTGTGGGCTAGTCCCCATTACCCCCCCCCCCCTCCCCACAAAAAAAATAATCTCTCAGAGCACACACACTCACCAGTCTCATTGGCCAGAGGCTTGAAGTCCATGAGGGTGGCCAGACCGGTGTCCAGGGCAGGCATGGGCAGGGTGACGTTCTGCAGCACCATGCCCGCCTCGCCCAGCAGCCCCGTCAAGTTGCCCAGCTCAGCTGCCGTCGAGTTCTGCCGCAGCAGCCTCTGTGTCTCATTCATGGAGGTGGCCGACGACATGCCCTGGTTGGGTTCCAGCATCAGACTGATGTTGTGGTTAGCGTTCAGTGGCTGCTGCTGCTGGTACTGTTGTTGCTGTAGTTGTTGGAGGAGCAAGGGTGCACTCTGGTTAGCGATGTCCGGTACCGAGGGCACGAGGTATTCAGTGTCCACAGGCGGCATGGTGGCGTTGGTGGTGCCGCTGTTGTTGTTGTTGGTGGTGGTGGTGGTGAGGCTGCTGTCAGTGAGGAAACTGACAACCTCCTGCCACGTATCCTCTAGTCCCTCCTACAACAGAAAACATGAAGACGTTGTGCATCAGCCAGTCAGCCTGAACTCAAAACGAACCTTCTTTCCACTCCCAGTATTCAAGGAGTAGAGGCGGAAAATCAAACTGTGTTTTTCTACTGTTTAGCTTGCACTCTTGCAGGGAGCTCTCCATCAGTCCATGAAAAGGTTGATCGTAACTACCAGCTTTCACACCACAAGCCACGCCACAGTCTCCAGAACACTGCCGCCAGTTCCCGACAGTCACGTGGAAAACTGATATGAAACAGTTCTCTGTTGACATCAGAACTGATTATTTGGATGGTAAGTTGTCAGCAGTTGGTGGATTCACTGTTAAGCCCGTTCTTAACTGGGTGAATGTTTGTTCGCCCCAACATACTTCGGACACTTCAATGAACTATGATTTGTTTCTTAATTGAACTTTTAGATCACCGAATATGGTTCAGACAGTCCAAACTTTACTTCATTTACAACTAGCTTGTAATGAGATGCAAGCTTCGGCCCGAATTTGCGGCAGACACACAGCAGACAGCATGATCGAAAATGTAGGCTAAAGTCGAGTCAAGTCAATATACTTTAATCATCCCTCACAGGGTAATTCAACTAACTACTATCTCATTCTGGGTTTCTGAGACAAGGCTGCGCCTTCCACAAGTCAACAAATAAACAAATTCCCTCCGAAGTGAGTGAAAAACATAGCGACACCGTCATCCATTTTTATTTTTCTTCATTCACAGGAGAGCTCTGCTCTCAGCCAATCAGAGGCAATGATCATCCAATAGGGTGAATGTTCCCAGAACATGCTGAGCGAAGGTTTTTGGACCCCGAATATAGCTTCGACGAATACTTCCAACTAGGTTCGCGAAGAAAAGTTTGCCCAATTAAGAACCAACTAGCTTCGCCAAATACTTCCAACTAGGTTCGCGAAGAAACATTCGCCCAATTAAGAACGGGCTTTAGCCTGGAGGATGAGAACAGACTAGTTCCCATCGCCACAGGCTCTCTAACATGAGCAAAGAAAGAGCGAGACCAGGGAAAGAGCAGTAGGCTACTGCCCTTTTAATGAGTTTGCAAAATGTCCATGTCGGTGAAGGAGCAGCAGGCTCCTGCCCCTTTAAAGAGTTTGCAAAATGCACATCAGTGAAAGAGCAGCTGACTACTGCCCCTTTAAAGAATATGCAAAATGCATGTCGCTGTTGTCAGTGAAACAGCAGGCTACTGCCCCTTTAAAGTGCATGCAAAATGTACAAGTCAGTGCAACTCTGTAATTACTGATGCCATGTAACACTTCTCGCTCACACAGAATGTAGTTATAACCCATTCTTGCAGACACACACACACAAAACCCAACGTCACTGGACAAGCCAACCTCGACTCGATCACAAAAATGCCACAGGAAATCAATCCCAAGTTAACAGCAAATGAAAATGTTAATTGCTACAACAATTAATAATAATCACTCCATCAATCTACAACTTACCGCCTGCCAAGCCAGCAAAACATACCCACTCTGCCCTAATTCAAACGCCAGCTCAAGACTTTTTTGCTTAGATGAACCTTTCACAAGCCTAGGAAGATTCCTGTCAGCACAGATTATGGGTTCGTCTACATGTACGTGCATGAATGGTGTGTGCTTGCACACTGTGTGTTGGTGTTGCAAAAAAGATTTACATCATGTATGCAAGACTTATCCATTATTTGTTGTTCATACTAAGTAGCATTCCACACCGATACCAGAAACACAACTCACGCTATCAGTCTGGTTGTGCAGCGTGTAGTTGGAGATCTGGGTTTCATCCAGCAGGTTGTCGGCATTAAACTGGAAGCCTCCAGTCACATCTGCTGGGAGACTATGGTTGCTCAGCAACACTGGTGCTACAACTTGCTGCTGCTGCTGTTGCTGCTGCAGTCCATAGGAGTGGTTGGTCTCATGCTCCTCCACAAAGCTGAGAGCCTCTTCCAGGTTCAGCAGTGGCTGATGAAAGCAGGAAAAAGTCACAGCAGTGTTCCCAGGTAGAAATTTTAACTGAGGGTCAGAACAACACCCTGTGTGAAAATCTAAGTGTCAAACAGCCTAAACTGGGGGTCACAACAATGAAAGAGAGAGAGAAAGAGAGTGACTGAGAGAGCGAGCAAATTAGCCTAAAAGATTGTACATACAGTAAAATTTAGACTGCACATACAGTAAAATTTAAGTAAGAGTTCGCTGATCAGAAATCTAGGTCTCAACACAGAAACACTCCAAATGACACACCATAGCAAAACAGCCTAAACAATGCAGGTACTCCCTAGCCCCTCTCGCGCACACATGCTTTTGTTCTCACAACAGAACAATATGAATATATATATTGTAATTAAGTGCACAGCTGGTACACTGGAGTAAGATGAGAAGGGAAGGGGAAAAAAAAAAAAAAAAGAAGAAAGAAAAACAAACAAAAAACTTCATTCACAACAGACTGGGTATCATTCTCAAATCAGCGGCAACTGCAATATTTTGCTTTTTTACTGAAACTAAATAAAGTAAATTCACACAGTCCATGGAATTCCTAGCTTTTGTTCGACTAGTGGTGCAGTGGGTTGCATGGCAGCGATCTTTTCAGCCCATGAAATGCAAGGTTTTTACTACTCCTGGTTCTAGGGAAATGCAGCTATGCACTCAGCCAGCAACCCAGCTGACGCGTTCCCCCCTACATCCAGCAAAATGGCATACTCCACTCCAGTGCACATTCATGAAGATTTATGTGAAAGGGGTCAATTGCAAGATCCATTCTGCAACCAAGCAGCAGTAAGAATATGGGCTGCCGTCATCTCCACTTTCATCCAGTTCTGTAATGAAGTTCAGTTGCACTTGATCGACTACCAGTGAATGTACGCTAGCGATTACAGTTGCGCTAAAATTATCTTTTTCAGCAGCTTTAATACTTTTCTCTCTCTCACAACAATATTGTTATCAGACTTTGCTGCTGAGCACATCTTCGCACATGTAAGCCAGGTAAAAGCAACATGTTTTTATCCAAAGTGAAAACACAAGCCGTCAAAAGGAAGTGAATTTTCAACCAATCAGCTTCAAAAAACAACTGCCAGAAGTGATATTTAAACCAATCACCACTGCAGACAAGAATGTGGTTAGGCAAGCAGAGTTTTACAGTCCAAACTTTACTAATCTGGTTTTGCTGACGTGCTAAATGATCAAACTATTTTGTCGCTCTGAAAATAGATGTATTGTCAAGATGATGCACAGATCTCAAAACTGAAATCTGCATGATAGACCTGCAGTTGTGCATTATTAAGAACACTGTCACAGTGAACACTGAACAGTAGAAAAACATTCTTTTCCCAAAATGATAGACTCAAGGGACTGAAAAAAAGGCACTTCAGTTTTCTAAATTTTCTCCCATTTTCAAAAAGCAAATGAACCCCTGTGACACCAGCATTCTTCAGTCACAGAGCATGAGAGAGGGAGGGAGGGAATGAGAGCGAGAGAGAGATGCAATGAACTGGGTTACATTTAATTATGCACGTGTTTACGTATGAATCTGTGACAATCAGCATTCTTCAGCTTAAGTTCACTGAGAAAGGTTTCAAGAAACCGAAACTTTTGAACACAAGGTGGGGTTAAAGTTGCTTTTATTCACGCTAGATAACCACAGGAACCCTTGTAGGAAACTGAGAACCACTTACATCGGGTGGTGGCAGTGGGTAAAAGCTGGAGGGACCCGACGGGGAGAAGCTGGCACTGTTTCCTGCTCCACTGATGGGCACCCATTCACCTGGACACAGCCAACATCACTCAGCAACAAGGCCCACACAGGTGCCACAGGACACTTTGAAAAGCTGCATTCAATTCAACATCATGATAATGAAGTGTCTGTCAAAACCCAACCTTTAACATGAAAAATACAGCTTGGTCCACTGCAGAGAAACCAAAGTCTGACACCACAACGGCTGAGGAACCACCAGCAGAAAATACATGCAACTCAAACCACATCAAGATGGCAAACATTTACAGGTAATTCAAACCACACCTTGAAAACAAACAAGACTTAACCTGAATGTATCTCAGATGACAGTAACAATGCAGGTATTGTTTACAGAGCCCCTGAACCCAATTTATAATGGATTTCAAACTTTCACATCAGCCAATAAAATGTAACTGAACAGCTCACAGAAACCCAAAACTTTAGTCTTTTATCAAAAAAGCCCTCTAAGCATAACGTACATAAAAATCAAATCAAACTGAATATAAATGGAACAGGCATAATGTAATGTCTCTGGTTAGTACGGGAACTCTGTTCAAAGTAAGAAGCAGAGAGAGAGCGAGCCAAAAAGAAAGAAGAAGAAAAAAGCACAAAGTGGCTGTTTTTCAATCAGCTGCGACTGAAATGACTA
>OY757553.1:2166392-2191392 GCA_963584105.1 Alviniconcha strummeri
ATCGGCTCATAACACCCCCCTAATTACGACCATCTCACGCTTTCTTTTATTGAGCAGCGCGTGAAAATTAAAAGCGTGGAAAAATCGCAATTAATTAGCACGTCTTTTGACTGCTGAGCACTATCAGCTAATTAGAGGACGTGCTCTTTTTGTCCCGATTATGCAAAGAGCGTATCACTTTGTTTGCGTAAAACCTGTGTGCAGTCTGTATCACGAACTTGGAGTTTTAGTTGTATGTGTATTTTCTCCAAATGCCCTTGTGTGTAACGGTTAGCTAGAGAGAGAGAGAGAGAGAGAGAGAGAGAGAGAGAGAGGAGAGAGAGAGAGAGAGAGAGAGAGAGAGAGAGAGAGAGAGAGAGAGAGAGAGAGAGAGAGAGAGAGAGAGAGAGGAGAGAGAGAGAGAGACAGACAGACAGACAGACAGACAGACAGACAGACAGAGAGACAGAGAGACAGAGAGACAGAGAGAGACAGAGACAAAGACAGAGACAGAGAGACAGAGACAGAGAGACAGAGAGACAGAGAGAGAGAACTCGAACTCGAAAACTTTATTTTACAAGGATTGTAGTTTAAGTTCAGTCAAAAATCTGTCTAACAACTAGTCTTTGCTAAGCTACTGATAAACAGATATCAAATTACAGGCAGTATTTATATACATATAGGCATGAATGAGTGAGTGAAACGTTGTGCATTGGAATTTCCACACAAAACATAGCGTGCTCACAGCGCCAGATGAACACATGCCATACATCATTCAGTTACATATTATGAGCATACGACGAGCATATTATCATTATAAGCAAATGAAACAGCAGAACATCTGATCAGTTCATATGACTAGTATCGGAAAAGAAAACAGAAGCAGTCAATGCTTATGTTATAAAGAACAGTAAGGTGAGAAGGAGAGGGGAAAGAAAAACAAAAAAGACCCCACCCCCCCCCCCCCCAAAAAAAAAAAGGGGGGGGGGGGGGGGCACTCTCACAAGCAGTCGGAAGGACTGGGCGGAGTTGTATGGGTGTATAAAATAGGTCTCAGAGAGAGAGAGAGAGAGAGAGAGAGAGAGAGAGAGAGAGAGAGAGAGAGAGAGAGAGAGAGAGAGAGAGAGCACCAACACTGATTTTGTCACTCTTTTCACAAAACGACCAAATCGGCTTTTCGAGCACTGCGCGTATGGCGCGAAGCGAGCAGCAAATTGAGTGGGAGGGAAGAAAGGACGGCGAAGGGAGCGCAGAGAGCAGACGACAGTTGGTCCCCAGACCGCACTCTAACCCCCGGGCCAGCCAATGAATACATCAAACCACTCAGCCTTGCAGCCATTCCACGCACCGTCGCTGCCACCGCTGCTGCTGCTGAACGCATCACCATCGCGTCTCGGTGAATGAAGGCGTGGAGCAGGAAACGTTCATCCTTTCAGTCAGACTCCAAGCACTGGTTTACGACATCCTTCCTTCAGCCACTGCCGTATTTAGTTACGCCATAGGGCCCAGAAAACTGTCAGCTAACGAGCAGTTTTTTGTTGGTGCTCAAACAGTAGTAAGTTTGTTACAAACAACTCAAATTATATCAAACGTTTGTTCATTTATGTTGCCATGTTGCTTACGCCAGCTCAAATAAATGCAAAACCGTTTGAATCGACACGGAACTTCTTTATTTTTTATTTTTTTTATACCCGGGGTGGATGCATCTTATGTTTACGTGCGTGCTTTGGCGCCAGGTTGCTTCCACAGTCTTACCAGTACCCAAACTCCAAGCACTGGTTTACGACATCCTTCCTTCAACCATTGCCGCCGTATTTAGTTACGCCATAGGGTCTAGAAAACTGTCAGCTAACGAGCAGTTTTTTGTTGGTGCTCAAACAGTAGTAAGTTTGTTACAAACAACTCAATTATATCAGACGTTTGTTTTATAACTGACCATGTTGCTTACGCCAGCTGAAATAAAACCAAAATCGTTTTGATCGACATGGTCAGTTACAAAACAAACGTCTGAATTAATTTGTTTCAGTGTAACAAACTTACTAATGTTTGAGCACAATAAAAAAATAAAATAAAAAAAAATGCTCGTTAGCTGACAGTTTTCTGGACCCTGTGGCGTAACTAAATACGGCAGTGGTTGAAGCAAGGATGTCGTAAACCAGTGCTTGGAGTTTGCTCTCCTCCCAAACTCCAAGCACAGGTTTACGACATCCTGAGAAGGTGCCGGAAAGCGATGCTCGGAGTTTGCACTCCTCCGTGTTGCCGCAGTAGCAAAAGATCCCGGTCATTCTGCCACGAGTGACGGTGGCAGGTTACACTGACTACAGCTAAACACAGATGAATCCAGGTTACGTATGCAGAGTGAAATTCGAGGTGGCCGTCTCAAGTTGGGGTCCCCGACCCTAATAAGCCTTACGGTTTCTGTAGACGTAAAGCAACACTGAACCATATCCATGCTTAAGCATTGGTCACAGTTTGTCCCTAATATGTCAACCGACATCCGAGGACATGAAGCTCTACATCACTGATCAACACTCCTCCCGAACTCCAAGCACAGGTTCACATCCTTCCTCCAACCACCGCCACAGTTGATTACGCCATAGGCCTCGCAACTGAAACTGTCAGCTAACGAACAGCTTTTCCATGCCGCTCAAAAGGCAGTAAGTTTGTAACAGAAATTATATCAGACGCTTTTATTTTCAATTTTTTGTTGTTGTTTTGTTGTTGTTTTCATAACTGATCACGTTGCTGACGCGAGCAGAAATAAAACCAAAATCGTTTGAATCGAGATGGACGTTTTTTTCTTTTTTTTTAACCCGGGGCAGACGCGTCTCGTGTGTACGTGCGTGCTTGGGCGCTATGTTGTTTCCGCAGTTTTACCAGTACATAAACTTTTCGAAGGGCGCTGACAGCATCAGTGAACAGCTGCGCGAAGATAGAGTGCACCCCCCCCCCCCCCCCCCAGTGGCATAACCAGTTCTGGCAGAGTATGGAGGAAGGTGCCGGAAAGCTATTTTCGGAGTGTGCACTCCTCTGTGTTAACGCAGTAGTACGTAAAAGATCCCGGTCATTCTGCGAAAAGTGACGGTGGCAGGTTACACTACAGCTAAACACAGATGAATCCTACATATACGGTTCTCAGTGAGGTAACACTGTCAACTGGCGCATGTTTTATGGTGTAGCTTACATCTTGGCTCTGTGCCCGCAGGTAGTGTCTCAAGCTCCTCAACACTTTTTTTTCCCGAGACGCAAGGCACATGTGACGGTTGCTTTGCTCGCCTACCTGCTCCATCATTTCCTTTCACTCCGGCATGTCCAAGGCATACATCCACAGGAGCTTTCGAAGGTGGATGTCAAACATCAGTTGACACTTGCTAGTCTGGGCTTCCCATTCCATTCAGTTTGTAGCTAGCTCACTGAAGCTGTGTGGAATGGTGATATGTGGTCTGACTGTCACGTCTCTTGCAATCCAGTGAAGGGAAAGTGTGACTGCTTCCACCTCCATTGTTAGAGTGGAAGTTGACACCGTATGGGATGCGTTCCTTCGTGGATGATAGTCGCACGTTGACCGACAGTGAAGCCATACTCTGGCAGTGTACACTATCAGATCAGTGACCGTAGTTTGTGTAACGTACGTAGCTGTTACTAATGATGGACAGAATGGCTTGAGCACATGGGGTTGTCTTAGGTTCGCATGGCGATTTGTGTTGTGCTGTTTGACATGGAGAAGGGTGAATGCAGGAACCGTTGCAAAATGTGTGTTGCACGTGTTGTTTCGGACATTACCAAGGGACACAACTCTAACGGACAGGGTTTGCCTCTACCACAAGCTTACGTACACAAATTTACAAAACAGTCTCGGCCTAATTTACAAAACTGTCTCTTCACACCACACTCCAGCTTGTGAGCATTGACCACCATACAAAATGTGCTTACAAACGGTTGAACAGTCCAGAAGATAATTATCTTTTGGTTACAAACGGTTGAACAGTCCAGAAGATAATTATCTTTTGGTTACAAACGGTTGAACAGTCCAGAAGATAATTATCTCTTGGTTACAAACGGTTGAACAGTCCAGAAGATAATTATCTTTTGGTTACAAACGGTTGAACAGTCCAGAAGATAATTATCTTTCAGACAACGACCAGACACACGCACATATGGACATGGTGGTTCCAGCACACCTCCTGTTCATTCTGTTATGGGTTATACTGTGTGCATGTGTGTCTGCTTAGGGAATTGGAGGGGTGTGTCAAGTGTTCTTATGTTTGTTTCTGCTAAATAACAGGTATGCACACACACACACACACACACACACACACACACACACACACACACACACACACACACACACTCACATGCACACACACACATGACAAAGTCAATGTCTCACATCAGATGAATCTACTGTGAAAGTTTTCTCAACACCCAAATGAGTCTATCAAATCAGCTGAAATACATATTTTATATTAAAAAATGAAGCAGAATGAAGCAACCTGGATACCGATGCCAGTTTGTAAAATGTTTCATTCATAAACTTTTCATGGAAAAAGAAATCAAATGAAAAACAATCAAAGAAACAAAATCCACACAATCACACTCACACACTACAACCACCCAAATCTACTGCTTTTAATCATATGACAGAAAATATATCTGTATAATCTGAGCATTGAACTGGTGTCTTAAATATCCTGATTCATTTCAAGCAATTACTCACCATCTCCCACTGCCCTTTCACCCTAAAACAAACAAACAACAACAACAAAAACACACAAAAATACAGCAACAAAAAAAAGTTTCAGTAACTAGATATACTTGATCCAAGTCACAACAATAAAAAGTCTGTTATAAATGCGACTAAGCTGGTCATCTTCGTTACCTGCACAAAAGATGCCTTGTAAATTGTTTGTTAAGTTTGACAAACAGAGCAAAACTACTAGCAAGCATTGAAAAAGGAAAGAAAGACAAATAAACAAATTCCACCATAATCACATAGGTTATTGAAATTGAAACCCTAATCACACAGGTTATTAAAACTGAAACCCTGATGATACAGGTTACTGAAACTGAAACCCTGATCACACTGGTTATTAAAATTGAAACCCTGATCACACAGGTTATTGAAATTGAAACCCTAATCACACAGGTTACTGAAACTGTTACTGAGGGCACATTTTTGACTCTGGGCAAAAGGCTGAAATTAAGTTAAAGTTTCTGCTGGAGAACAACAACAACAACAAAACAAAACTAATGAATGAAGTATTTAACTTATAGCCTGACAATTTGCTTTTTTACACCCAATCAACCATGATGGTTATATCAGGGCAACCCGAAGCATTTAGGCTGAAAAATTTGTTTAAGCCTCAGTCTATTTTTCCAGTGCGATGATTATAAATGTGAACAAAATTTATACTGCACAAAAAAGTAGTCAACAACAACAACAACAACAACAACAACAACAGCAACACACACACAAGAGAAAAATAAGAAAAACTAAACTGAACCAAACCCCCAAAATTTCCAAACAGGAGAGTGAAAAATACTCAACAGAAATAAGTTACTCACGCAGGCACTGAACATAAACAGATCACCAGGTGCACAAACAAACCAAACACATACATATTTTTTTATCAACAAAGTGGGACCCATCACTGAAAACCACTGCATCATTTTCTGTGTTCCTTTTTTTGCAGAGACATGTACCTCTTTTTCAGGAGATGAATTGCGCAGGTTTCAAATTCATCTACCACTTGGGCAGTGGCATTCTTAATGCTCTATTTGAATTTTATTTTACATGTTATTTTGACGGTATGTTTCAAAGCAAATTCCCTTTTACAGGACAATAAAGTATTCTTGTAACTTATTCCATTTGCAAGAGCTGACCCAGCATGTACTGCATTTTCATACATCTGAATAGGCCAGGCCAATTTCTGAGTAAGGCGCTGGTTCACGCTGTGTGTAACAATGGAAGTTTAACCTAGAACTGTGAAGCAGCACAAATGCCACCACTGTTGCAGGTGCAAAAATTATGGGGGAAAGGTGATAGAGGGTGGACAAAAGTGTCTTTACATTGTTTTTCGGCTGACCAGAAAATCGTGAGTTTGTGGAAAAAAAATCAGTCTGGGGCATCCTATAGCATGAGCAACAAGTTGTCGCTGGTTGCCAGACATTCTAAGAGCCTCCAAAAATGCCTTTAAAGTTGGCAGTGTAAAATTTGCAAATTCACTGTCACCGCCCTCCATTGTGAAGAAAGTATGCATTGGAAGTAAAAGCAGCCAAGGGACTTAAGCAATGCCGGGCAAAAGTCAGGGGAGTTAACAACCCCACCTGAACTGCCTAATAGCACAGAATACCTGTAATCAAAACAGCCCTGCCCCTGTATCCTGTCTAAACACAGACTACAGCACAGAATACCTGTAATCAAAATAGCCCTGCCGCGGTAGCCTCTCTAAACACAAACTATAGCACAGAATACCTGTAATCAAAACAGCCCTGCTGCTGTATCCTGTCTAACCACAGACTACAGCACAGAATACCTGTAATCAAAACAGCCCTGCTGCTGTATCCTGTCTAACCACAGACTACAGCACAGAATACCTGTAATCAAAATAGCCCTGATGCTGTATCCTGTCTAAATAGACTACAGCACAGAATACCTGTAATCAAAATAGCCCTGCCGCTGTAGCCTGTCTAAACACAAACTATAGCACAGAATACCTGTAATCAAAACAGCCATGCTGCTGTATCCTATCTAACCACAGACTACAGCACAGAATACCTGTAATCAAAACAGCCATGCTGCTGTATCCTATCTAAACAGACTACAGCACAGAATACCTGTAATCAAAATAGCCCTGCCACTGCATCCTGTCTAAAACTATGCCATCTAAAACATACAGACTACAGCACTGAATGCACACAGTCAAAACAGCCCCGCCCTTTTATCCCATCTAAAACTATGCCATCTAAAACATACAGACTACAGCACTGAATGCACACAGTCAAAACAGCCCTGCCCTTTTATCCCATCTAAAACTATCCCATCTGAAACATACAGGGTATATAGCACAGAATAGAAAACAGCCCTGCTGCTATATCCTGTCTGAACATACAGACTACAGCACTGAATGCCTGCAATCAAAATGATCAAGGTGCATGGTGTACCACACATGATTCTGGCATATACTGCCCTTAAAAACAGCTGGCTGTATACATCCTCAGGCACGTTGTTCCAATCGCGTGAGCCGGTTTGGCCTAGCGGCAAGGCGTTTGGCTGGTAAGCGGAAGGACCTCTGTTCAATACCGCTTCGGCTCTCCTTTCTCTTCAAAAAGGTTGTGGTTTGTAGACACTGTCTTGTGACTTTGTCCATCACTTCCTACTGAAACATTAAAACGGCTCTCATCGCTGCCCATCTTAATACAGGAATCATTCCGGCGGTGACAGTGTAGCGATAGGTATATAATCTCCCTCTTCCCCAACCTCCATACCCCTCCCCCCCTTCTCCCCATCCCTAATAAGCCTCATGGTTTCTGTGGACGTTAAGCACCATGTTTACTTATGGCCAGCCATCAGTCTGTTGAGCTCAACAGCTACAGATGCATAGCTGTCAAGCCCTGTTGGGAGTAAACCGTAGTCCACAGTTTGTGAACCTGTATTTCCCTGATGCAGGCTGGGGTCTTTTGTTTTTACGCTGGTACCAGCGGCATTTTGAATTCTAATCGGCACGTGCAGCAGTGGAAGGAAGAAGCAATGTTGTGCTAAATATGCATGCCCAACTTCAAATCTCACTTCTGATGAGATTTCTTAGCCTATTGCACTAGCCTAGCCCGTGTGCATTTGGTGATGGCATTCACTGGCTGCTCATTTGACAGTTTTTCAATCTTTTTGCTAGTTTAAAACAACAACAAAATCTCATGAAAATTATGTTTTCCTGTATCCATTTTCCAAACAGGAATATGGGAATATATGGGAATATATATATTTTAAAAAGGCATGAAAAGGGAAAACCCAAATGAGATTATCACTGTGCAAAGTCTAAAGTTACTTGCTTAATATGGCATGCACCACTCCTCCAACTCTCCCCCCCCCCCCCCCCCCCCAAAAAAAAAAAAAAAAAAAAAAAATCCCCTGCAGCTGTATATTATTTTCTGTTAATTTTGTTTTTTCGTTTTTGCCAAGTCAGGAAATATGGCAGAGGAATTCCCTGAATACAGGCTGGTCACTACAAGTAGTAAAGGGGAAGAAGTGAGCAAACAGAGCTCAGGAGCTGTGTGAAAGTCAAGGTGGCTACTTGGGCTACTAATTTGTCCTTTTGCACCTTGGTAGATTCTTTGTCCTTTTGCATGTTACTGGATTATTTGTCCTTTTGCATCTTACTGAATTATTTTTTCTGACATATTATTATGGTGCTAGCCTCCAAAATAACTCAGTTAACAGGTTTTAATTAATTACCAACCCATTATCAAACAAATCTAAAAGCCATGCAAGTAGTCATTTCAAACAAAACACATGGGGGGGGGGGGGGGGGGGGGGGATAACAGGTAGCTCACTTAACTTATTTTTAACAGAAAACAGCCATTACTGATCCCTTTTCCACAAACAATATTCACCACAGCATTTGAGGACCAGTCCAAGTTCTCATATTGAAAAATGAACATATTCGGACAAAATAATGCAAAATTTCTGAGACACAATTCTGTGTTTTCTCAACTTAAAATTTTGAGTTTCAAGGTACTAATCAGTATCAATAACATATATAAATATCAAAACTCAAATTATCTCAATATATACACAACTGAGAGAGAGAGGTGAGCATTGCAATGATTATCTGATTCATTCCCAGTTTTCAAATCCACACTATTTCAACACCAATATTATCTCCATATCATCATCAGATAGAGAGAGAGAGAGAGAGAGAGAGAGAGAGAGAGAGAGAGAGAGAGAGAGAGCAGATAAATCATCTACAATGGAGGTATGTGTGAAGAAAGGAAAAGCTACAAATCACGTACATACAGAAAGAACTGTAGCAGGAAACCAATAACTTTAAAACATAATTCTTGTTGGCTTTACACAGCGTCCATCCAGTGCAAGGGAGACTACACTATCTTTCCAGCTGAGATTTCTGAATGGCTTCATTGACTGTGGCACGCATGAACTGAATGGCCTCCCTTGGATTGTCATGTTTCACCAGCGCAGTCCCAGAAACAATCACATTGGCGCCAACCTGAAAGATAAAGTACAGCAATTCTTAGGCACCAAGATGACAGACAAAAATGTCCGTATACACACCCACAGTACAACGTAAACCGAACAGAAGCACATTTCACTTTGTGTCTAGTCCTTTAGATAAGACCAGAAATCAGCAACGCTCCCTGTGTATCTGCTCAGGAGCTGTGTGAAATCTGAGGTGGCCGTCCTGGGCTCCCTGTTCCTAATAATCCTTATGGTCTCTGTGGACGTACAGCAACGCTGAACTTGAACTTTCCCTGTATTGCAAGTTTTATTAAAGAACCTAGTCTTCTCAGTTCCAGTGAAAAGAGCAAAGGTTTGGTACAAATGTTCGTTATTGTATATTATTTTCCCACAGCATCTTTAAAAAAAGAAAAAAATTACTGACCAAGTTCACCACAAAATTACCAATTATTAAAAACAACTGGTGTTGTTGATCCAACAATCCCCCCCCCCCCCCCCATATTATATATATTTTTGAGAATGTTCCAAATTCTCATCAAAAGCTCACTCCATAAACACTAAGACAACAGAAACGAAAATCGTATGTATTTTCTTTTGTGACCTTCACCAGAACTGAGAGCTTCAGGTGATCTATCTGTGAGGCCAAAGACGGTGATGTCACACTTTGGTGATTGGTGATGTCACGCTTCGGTGATTGGTGCTGTCACATTTTCATGATGTCAAACCAAAAGATCCCCAAACCTTGGAAAGCTCAGACTTGAGCCTTAGTTAAAGTACCTTTGCTGCATGAATATCCATAGAACCACCATCTAGATTTGGGGAGGGGTGGTGGGGGTGGGGGGTGGGGGGTGGGGGGAGAAGACTTAAAAATCTTCTTTATTATTTTTATTTTGTCCCTTCAAGGAAATTTGGGTTGCCTTACCTTACCCCATGTTACCTGGGTAAGGCACAACAGCTGCAAGAGCAGCGCTGCTCATTTCTATCAGTGAGTGCGGTATTTTTGTGTGATCAGACTATGATATGGCTGCCAGTGCTTGAGAGTTTTACCATGCGCATGGATGTTGATGCATGCGACTGCAAACAGGGGTTGTATGGACACCGTAAGAGAGTTTGCAGCAAAAGTTGATTCAGGGAGAAAAATCCCTTACTGCATCAGGGACTTGAACCCGCCTGTTTTTTCAGTTGGATGATCTACCCACTGAATGATCCCCGCCCCTGTTGTTGTCGATGTCTTCATGCCTGACATGTAACTGCAGCTGCATGTAAAACATGCATGTAGACAGGCAGAATCAAGAGGACAGACAAAGAGTCTGACAGACAGACATACATGGGGAGCCGGAATAGCTCAGTGGTTAGAACGCCAGACTGAAAGGTCACGGGTTCAAATCCCTGCAGGAGCAGTGGGAGAATTTTCTTCTCCGGGGTCAACTTTCTGTGTTGACTCTTATTTTGGTATCTGTTCCATCCCCATGTTACCGCAGTAGCATGTAAAAGATCCCAGTCATTCTACCCAAAGTGCAGGTGGCAGGTAACAGCTATATATATATGTGGCTATATGCATGAAGTGACATGGTGCATGGTTGTATGGGGTACACAGAACATGCCGAGACGGCAGCAGTTTCATGTGGCACCAGCAATACTCATGGCTTTTGCTCCTTCTCTTGCTTTGGACCCCACATTTGGAATTCATTCCCAAAAGACCTTAGACACTGCTCTAACCTGTCATCTTTTAAATCTAAACTGAAAACCTTCCTCTTCTCACACAGTCACAGTATTTCCATCCTAACTAATATCAGTACCCAGTTTTGCTACAGTCAGTGTGTGTGTGTGTGTGTGTGTGTGTGTGTGTGTTTGTAGTGCTTTTTGTTTTGTTTTTGTTTGTTTGTTTGTTTGTTTGTATAATACTTTATGTAAATTGTTTTGGTAGGACAATGCTCTACATGTGTACAGAATATCATATTTAGGTTAACATGCATCATGTGAGTACTCAGGACGCTGATGAACGCATTATAAATGTACATTATTATTACTATCATGTCAGCGTTGTAAGTACAATGCTTCAGTGTAAAACGCGCTATAAAAAGCTATTCACTCTTGTAGAATTACATGCAAACGCGGTGAGTCTGCTCAGGAGTCTAGAATATTGCTATATAAAAGTGAACAACAACATACATCGGCACACTGCTGGATGGTTTTAGGTCCGACTCCTCCATCCACCTCGATGTCAAGATTCTTGTATTTCTCCCTCAGGAACTGCACCTGCAAAAAGGCAGCTCTGCAACATTAGCTGCTGTTGCAGCTGTCGTCATGGCAACTGTGGACCCTAAAGGAAGACAACCCTCATAATCTGCCACCTCTCTTGTAAAGCAAACTTTGTTCTTTTGTTTGTATTGCCATATTTTTAAGCCAAAGTTTGTCAGTTTTTTGTTTGTATTTTCATATAAATTAACTCCTCTTGTAAAGCCAAATGTTGTCAGTTCTTTTGTTTGTATTGCCGTATAATATATATACACAGAGAAATCCCTATTGTAAAACCAAACTTTGTTGGTTCTTTTATTTGTATTGCCATACAAATCAACCCTTTTTTAAAGCCAAATTTTGTGGCACTATAATGTCAGATCTTTTGTTTCAATTGCCATATAAATCAACCCTTCTCATAAAGCCAAACTTTGTCACTATAATGTCAGAGAGAGAGAGACAGACAGACAGACAGAGACAGAGAGACACAGAGCAAGAGAGAGACAGACAGACGTCACAGACACTAAGACAGACAAATCCAATCGATGGAAGCAAATCCAGGCAGACGTCAGTCACATAGACAGTAAGACAGACAGACAAATCCAATCAAGGGAAGCAAATCCTACAGTCTTCCAGCTGGTATGAGGCTAACAGGAGCTGCTGCCCCTGACGCAATGTTGCAAGGACAGGCAAGTTCTTACACCTACTGCAGCACAGCCTGTAGAGTTACCTTGGGCAAGCATTCCGGTATGAAGGACTGACCACCAAAGCCTGGGTTGACTGTCATGATGAGGATGAGATCCACCATGTCCACATAAGGCAGAACAACATCCACATCTGTTGGCGGGTTGATGCCCAGGCCAACCTGTGCATGGAGTTCAGATGTTGTCATACATAAAATTATCATAATGCACACACTGTAACACAGGCACATTCTTGCAGTGACTGTGCTAGACAATTTTTTGAACTGGTGTGATAGCCACAAGGTAGCAAAAGTGGTTCACAGAAACTGGTCAGTGCAGTCGCTGCAACCAAGTCAGCTATACGGCTGTCTGTACTAGTCCACTACTATTAGAACTCTGCTTGAAAACACTGTGCCCCCTTTGAACCCTGTCTAGAACATGCACACACACACACACACACACACACGCATGCATGCACACACACACACATGCACAGACAGACAGACACACACACATACACACTCACACATGTATATAGATGCACCCCTCACCCACCCTCAACCACATATCCCCCCCCCCCCCCCCCCCAACCAACCCACTCCCACACATACACAGTGGATCCAACCTTCATGCCAGCCTCTTTGATTTTGCGGATGCAGGATATAGGATCAGTGGTGGCTTCATAATGAAAAGTGTACATGTTGGCTCCAGCATTTGACATCTCTTCTACCCACTGCACAACATACAATGTATGGAATTACTTAGTATTAATATTCAACAATATTTTATACTAATCATGATTGAGCAACACTGACAAACAGCAGGACAGCAGCAGCAAACATTATAATTTGATGTTCTATAATAAAACACACATCATATTATAAATAGTGTGTGTGTGTGTGTGTGTGTGTGTGTGTGTGTGTGTGTGTGTGTGTGTGTGTGTGTGTGTGTTAAAATGGCATTAAAGTAATAAAAAAAATAGCAACAACAAAACCAAAATCAAAAGTAAAAACAATAATAAAAAAAATCAACAACAATAACAACAAACAACATCAACTAACAACCCCTCCCAAAAAACAACAACAACAGCACACACACAACATCCCTCCACCCCCCCCCCCCAAAAAAAACCAAAAAAACCCAACTAAAGCAAAGCAAAAACAACAACAAAACAATACAGTGACACAAACACAAAAACCAAAACAACAACAAACCAAACAACCCCAGAATATCCCCCCAGGTTTTACACAAAATAGCATGTCTAACTTTGTTGTAGTCGATAACATAACTTAATGACATAACTTGGTACTTTGTTTTTCATAACAAAAGAAGTAATACTTTTTATTTAACAAACAAGTAAGTGTTTTGTAACAGACACAATGCAGCTAGGAAGAGTGAGCGCAACTTTTGCTGGTTTTAGGTGTCACAGGAAACACACATGCAACCTGTCATCCATACCCTTCTTGGTCACATTGACTCAGGTTCCAAGGACAAATATAGTTGAATAGTTAACTTAAACTGAATGAATTAATACAAAAATCATACTGAAAAATCATAGCCTACTGATTAATGCTAATAAAAGGTCTGCACCTTCCATTTTTAGAACTCTGGAAGGCAGACAGGCATGGTCACTATCATTATGTCAAACATTATTATTTCCACAGCTCGTGTTATAATGTTCAACACCTAACAATGATTTTAGCTTCCAGAAATTCAAATTGTCTACCATGTGTGGTGATCTGTTTGCAGATGTAGTTTGTAAACAAAACGAACTGTGACAAAACGAACTGTGTTAAGTGCAAGTGAAAAAATTTAAGAATACGATCAGAATATATGTATACAGCTATACTGCTTATAACAAATCTGCTGTCGAACATTACGATTTCAGCACCCACCCATCTTAGCAAACTTCAGCTTGACAGCATAACAAAAACTTGCATTGTATGTTTACATTCTGATACTTTTAACAGATTCGGCCTATACCAATATAAATATCATCGTACAACCGTAAGATTTGACAAAATATCCAATGAACGTTTATGTCGAACATTACACCTTTTACAGTCTTCAAAAATATAACCTTTCACATATATATCATAACATCTCTTCCATGTGGTCATGTGCTCAAAGCAAACGACCTAGATGTGTAACATGACTACCTGGATGTAGTGCAAACATGTGAAAACTTTCTTTTTTTCTCCTTTTGCATGTTTAATCTAATTAATACAATGCTGAACCTCATTTCTTGCAACAATATTATGAAGAATGGCAAAATATATTTTAAAAACTACCCAGACATTTGGCAGTAAAATAAAACATTGGCGCCCAATGCAGACATACCACAGTGACTGGGGTAAAGTTTCAGCCAAAGAGAAAGTCAGGTCTTTGCTAGGGTGTCTACAGACGCTGGTCAAGAAACATTTCAACACGTAACGTTTGACTGAGGGACATTCCTGAGCCTCTAACTCCAAAAACTAAACTTAGTGATAATCAATTTTATATCTATGCACTGTGTAAAGTGATATATATCTCCTCTGTATAAATCAGTAACTGAGGTAATTTCTGATTTGTCATGTATGTGAATAAATGCATCGAAAGCATTCACCGTGAGTGTGGCCATTTTCAGGGGTCGAATTCTGTGACACTTTTCACTTTCAAAAATAAATATTGCTCCAGCAGCTCCAGATTTGGAACTCATATTGTTTCCACTGTGATAATGACCAATTATGAACACATACACAAAGCAAGAACAAGTCAAAGAGTCTGAAACAGATTTTATTGGCAGTCAAAACACCTACCCCACAGTGTGCACCTTTTGGTACTAAGTCATATATATATATACAGGGCTCCCCATTTTATGTGACTGTGGGGTGGACTCACCCCGGTCCTTCAGTCTGAAATGGTTTTTCACCCTCTTCAAAAAATTCTAAAGAGTACTGATTTGTGTGTATGTCACTATGTGTGTGTGTGTGTGTGTGTGTGTGTGTGTGTGTGTGTGTGTGTGTGTGTGTGTGTTAATTCTAGAAATTTGTGTGTAGCTGTAAGTGCTCTTGATTCTTGTATGAGTACTTTAAGGCAAATGAGACCATTATTTTTTTGGAACTGAAGAGTCCTGTACAAAGGGCACTGTAAGTGTAAGTGTTACAGAAATCTTAAATTTCTCTTGAGATTTCTGCACATCAGTTTTGAGTTGCTTTTTTGGTACAGCGTGCTGGTGCTCACAGTTTTGTTTTGTTTTGTTTTTTTGTCTTGTCGGTACAGAATGCTGAAAGTTCATGGAAGCCAGTAGGCCTGTGAATTTGTTTTTTGTCAGCTTGCCATGTTAAAACTAAGATTAAAAGACAAAACAAAAACTGAACTATTAATTGTAAACATATTAGTATTACAGGTTGTTGGCATAAAACACACACACACACACACACACACACACACACACACACACACACACACTCACACACACATGTACACGTGTCAGACACAGACAATGTGCAAAAAGCAGTGTCATCATGATAATTGATTATGGTAATTGCCAATTGGTATGCCTCTCGAAACACTGATCCAAATCATATTCGACTTAACTCTACGATGGTCAACAACAAAAGAAAGGAAGAACTAAATCATTGCTGTGCACAGCTTTAAGCATACGATTACTTCTAGTCTCACTCAAAAATAAAATTGCACTATCGTAGCAGACGACGCAACTTGCCTTCTCTGGATTTGAAACCATCATGTGCATTTCGAAGAAAGCATCCGGCATTTTCGGTCGCAAACATTTCACGACAGGGTGTCCGAACGTGAGATTTGGCACAAAGTGTCCGTCCATTACATCAAGATGCAGGTAATCCGACCCACTGTCAAGAAGCCGCTGGCACTCTGAGGCCAAAGACGAGAGGTCAGCACTCAAAATCGAAGGGCCTATTTTGCACGAGCAGCCATTGGTGAGCGCCATATTGGAATTGTGCTATGATAAAGTTCGGAACGGTTCATGCGCGAACTATGTGAAAGCTGGAGCAGATGACTCGGAAGCTGAAGAGCAATAAATAACAAGAAGGGAGAAGGGAGGACGGTAAAAAAAAGAAAAAGGAAACGAAGTCAGTCGTTAAGGCAGAGATCCAGATCTGACCGGCGGAGCCACCGGCCGCCGAAACCCGGCCGCTCAACAGGCCTACTGCCGATGAAAGCAGTCCCTCCCGCCGGCCCATTGCTTCACGCTGGCGGGGAAAGAAGCCACGGATGGCCGAAAATGCCTAAGCGGGGACAGAATCTCCTAAGAAATAAAAGCAAAAGTAATCAAACCTAGTGCATTCGTGAGCAGAGAAAAAAGAAAAATAAACATACATAATGTAGCGTGAGAGCTGTGCAAGCTAGCTCGAGTTACGGGCCCTGAGTTCCCCAACCCTTCTCTCCATTCGGACGCTGCCTGCCAGCGATTGGCCGGTGCGCGGCGGTACGGTATAAAAGACAATGACTGCCCGGTTTTGTCGATAGCTCAGTGGTTAGAGCACCGGACTCGTGATTGAAAGGTCGCGGGTTCGAATCCCTGCTGGAACGGCGGGAGAATTTTCTTCTCCAGGGTCGACTTTCTGTGCTGACTCTTATTTCGGTATCCGTTCCACCCCCGTGTTACCACAGTAGCACGTAAAAAATCCCTGTCATTCTGCCAAAAGTGCAGGTGGCAGGTTACAGCTAAACACGCATACACCTTACGTATGTGGATTTTATTGAACCGTGCTTCGGCATTGGTCACAACTTGTCCCTAATATGTCAAATGACATCTGAGGACATTAAGCATCAACTCATCATCAGGTTTTTGTCATAGTTCAGGAGCTGTGTGAGAGTCGAGGTGGACGTCCTGGGCTGTCCGTCCTAACGAGCCTTCTGGTTTCCGTGGACGTAAAGAATTATTGAACCGTGCTTCGGCATTGGTCACAACTTGTCCCTAATATGTCAAATGACAATTGAGGACATTAAGCATCAACTCATCATCAGGTTTCTGTACCATGTGCTGAAAAGTGCTGGTCAACCCCTACCCCTCGAGTCTACATGCTGAAAAGTGTGTTACTCTTCCCTTAGTTACTAGAGGACTTGGCCCGGTATTGCCGGAAAAGCGCTAGTCAACCCCCCCCCCCCCCCCCCCCCGAGTTTACATGCTGAAAAAGTGTGTAGCTCTTCCCTTAGTTATTAGAAGACCTGTGCTGCAAAGTGCGGGCATGCATGTTTAGTTATTAAGAGACCTGTGCTGCAAAGTGCGGGCACGTATGTTTAGTTATTAAGAGACCTGTGCTGCAAAGTGCGGGCACGCATGTTTAGTTATTAACAAGAGAACCTGTGCTGCAAAGTGCGGGCATGCATGGTTAATTATTAAGAGACCTGTGCTGCAAAGTGCGGGCACGCATGCTTAGTTATTAGAAGACTTGTGCTGCAAAGTGCGAGCGTTAGTTAAGTTTATGTTTGTTTGTCTTCTTGTGCTGCAAAGTGCAAGTATTAGTTAAGTCAGTGCAAGGGTGCAACTTACTTTTGTAGGTAATTGGTGCCGCTGAGCCTATGCCGGTAGCTAAGTTAGCTATGGTTTACGGTGCGTAGGTTAGGCATAGTCATGCGTCAGTTTGGTTTGTTCTAGTGTTTACTGTATGTGTAACATGCGGTAGTGTAAATAAAACTGTATGCATTTCTTTATTTGACGGTTCGTCACTATAATGGGAGTGACTGTACTGAGACGGAGCATGTCGTCTTAACGCCTCTTCGAGTCATTTCCTCTGTTAAAGCCTAGTGACTAGCCCACTTCTAAGATGACTGACATTTGTTAGTAATAAAGATTACCCATAGCAGAAACAAGCAGCGGCGCCGTAGGCCGGATGGCCGAGGGCCGGGAGGGGGGGGGGGGGGTAGGGGGGGGGGGGGGGGCTGCGACACCAACCACATTGCCGGTTGTATATATACAAACCCAGTGACCACGGTTCTGGAGCTGGACTAAAGTTAACTAAGCCAAAGAAGGAACCACACTTTAGAGTTGTTCGCTTAACTTGGGTCTCATGCGTGTGTTTCGGCTTTACCTGTCAGTGTGTACGTGTATGTGTGTGTTCATTCATGATTAATACGTGATCAAATATGAAGACCTATAAATTTCACTTTTCAGATGTTAACGTTTGCCATTTCTACGCCTTTTGGTATTTGGTGAATTTCCCCCTCTCGGCTAAATGACCGTCATGGACTAACATAATATTTTTCGGGCATATTAGTTTCAGCTAAAACATTTACTTGAAACATCAAGATTGCTTTTATTTTAAATCGAGGTCAAAAGTCGGAAATTCGACCTTCCGTTTCACTCGCAACTGGAAAACTGAAACGGTGTCTTCTTCATTACGATGTTAAAGACGAATGTACCAAAATAATATCTACGAATTTACTGCTGCTTCAGTATTATTGTAACATCTCTAGTGCGTGAAGGGATCAAATGTCGTCGAGCGATTCTATGGCCACACAACTGAGAACACTAGCAGGTTAGGTTATAAACATGTCTGCGTTAATTACTTGCACGTGGCATCTCATGACTATCAGTATCAGGAAGTGATCCAGCATACACACTGACACACATCCACACTCACTCACAAAATCGTTCTATTTTTTCTCGCTCAATTCCCACCTCACTTTCAACTCGAATTCAAGTGGAGAATGAAAGTTCCAAATATTATTGAATCAAAAACGTAAATCACAAGCATATCATAAGCAGACAAAAGAAGAGATTAGAAGGCACAAAGGTTCGAAAAGCCAACTGATATAGCTAGGTAAACTTTATCTGGTTGTCTCATTACGTGAAAATTTAACATAAACAACAATTAATTCAGCACAAAATCGTTCGTGCGGGTTACGAAAGTCTGAGCTACAAACCTGTGAAAAGACAGTTCACAACCGGTGTATCACCAAAAACATCGCCTCACTTTATAATTTCTCAGTAGGGTCTTACATTGAATTATAGAAGAAAACTGTAAGGTATATTCCAAGTCCGGGATAGTGGAAGATGGAATACACAAGAGAAGTGTGGTCAGTGCGCGCGTCTGTAAGCGTGCCTCAGTGTTTTCGTCATGTCGGTACATGTGTACAACTTCTGTCTCCACTTATCTTTTGTCTAGTGTCTGTTTTAAGTGGCATAAGTGCACAGTGAAACGGCACACCTACCTCCGAGAAGCGGACAAGCAACCAAACACTAACACATGTTTTTTTCTGGATATCAAGGTCGGTCGATTGTAGTGATTTTGAACACAACGCGAGGAACTTGACACTGAAAGGCATACTACATGAGGATGACTAGAGGCAATTGTGTATTCCATTGTGAGTGTCTCTCCTTGGCAATCTCCAGCCTCCCCCTGAACCTAATTTTTTTTTTAATGAGGCAACGGGCCGCAGGTCCGGTTACAAAAAGTGGTGCCGTGACCAGGATTTCACGTGTTTGGTACCGCTGAGCTGGGGCACTTGGACCGCCTGCCTGCAGCGTTTTCACTACGAACAGCTGCCATTTGTGTGTTTTTGGGTCTGTGTGTGTATAACGGGTGCGGTGTTAGGCTTCCTTAGGCTGTTAGTGCCAAGTTGGTTGGCACAAAACAGGACTGCTACGAGACAGTCACGAAGAAGAGGAAGTAGGCGTAGAACTGTGACTTCTATTTCCCATAGCGGCAGTAGCGGTAACGATGATTGTTCGTTCAGTAGCTGTTACAGTCATTCTCACGGGCATAGATCCACTGGTGCTCGCAGGGATAGAACTATGGGTAACAGTACGTTTCTGAATCACAGCCTTTCACACAGGCAAGAGAGGGTTCCTGATGTGTTCACGGGTACGAAAAGTAGTCTGAAAGATTGGCTTCGTCACTTCGAAACCTGTGCCAGATGGAATGGTTGGGATTACGCCGAGAGGGGCGCCAATCTTGCTATGTCACTCAGGGGTAATGCTCAGCAGGTGCTTGGCGAACTTAGTGTTCATGAGTTAGAAGACTTTGATGCGATCAAAGCAGCTCTAGAAAGAAGGTTCGATCCTGCTGGGAAAGAAAACCTCCATCGTGTGGAGTTCAGATCAAGGTTCAAGAAGAAGGGCGAGAGCGTGACTGAGTATGGGTTCGCTCTGAATCGCATTGCTTCTGATGCATACCCTAGGCTGCCCCCGGAGGCTAGGGAGACGATCGTGATCGGTCAGTTTGTCAGTGGACTTCCGTCAAAGGATTTGAGGAGGCATGTCCAGTTCCATCATCCTTCATCCATCCATGAGGCTACAGCGTTGGCTAGTGAGTTCGAGTCCTTCGAAGAAAGGTTTGATGGGAGAAAACCAGAAGGTTCGGAGAAGGGAAACGGCACTAGTATTAGAAGCATCAGCGAAAACGACTCAGGGCATGAGGAGTTGCTGAAGGTTTTTCAGAGTCTGAGCAAGCAGGTAGCTGAGTCGCTGGACAAAGTTACCAAAGCCGTGGGTCAGATTAGTGGAAACAAAAGCAGAAACAGTTCAGTAGTTTGTTTTCGGTGTAATGAGAAGGGTCACTACTCTAGGCAGTGCCCAACTACCGCACCAGAGCAAACAGGGAGTAAGAAGACTTCTAACGAAAACGCGCCAGGCAAGGAAAACTGGCGAGGGCCGGGGTTCCAGCGGTCAGACACTCGGCCCGCCATCTGACAGGTGTTGATAACTCTCCTAATGGGATAGAGACGGGACCGCGTACGTGTGTTTTGTTAACGACCGGATGCTATGTCGTGCCAGTAAGGATAGGGGCAGGCGTGGCTGAGTTTTTAGTTGATAGCGGGTCAGCTGCCACGGTCCTTAGCGCTGCGGCATTTGAGACGGCAGAGAGAGATACGCGAGTTGTACTGAGGGAAAGTAAGCTTAATCTTTGTACAGCTAGCGGACAGAATTTGGACATTCGGGGCGAGACAACTTTAGAGTTGGGAATAGGTGACCAAACTTTTCGACACAGTGTAGTGGTTAGGGACACAGGAAACTCAGCAGGTATCCTGGGTACAGATTTCATGCAGAAACATGGTTGTCTGTTGGACTTGGCACAGGGTACTATGCAGATAGGAACGCAAATAGTTCAGCTGAAGAGAGTGTGTGCGAGAGTCATTGTACCACCTAGGTGAAAGGCGTTTGTTAAAGGGTCTCTTCTTCAGGCCAGTTTTTGGGAAAAGACTGACGGACTGCTGGAAGGTCTAGATACTTTTAAAAGCGAGACTAGGCTTGAGGTCCCCAGCTGTTTGGTTCAAGTGACGAAGAATGAGGTGTTTGTTCCTGTTACTAACCTATCTGATAGGGAAGTAACGGTCAAAGCCGATACTGTCATTGCTACCGTAGAAACGGCGGTTTCCTTGAATTCCTTGTCGCAAGAGCGTGAGAAAAGGAAAGGCTTTATTCTGATCAGCTTCCTAGCCATCTTGAAAGCTTGGCTACTAAGTTGTCTCCAAGGGTCAGTGAGACAACAAAAGGAGAAGTGAGGGACACTGAGTTTCAAGATGTTTTCATGTACCCAGATACTCAGCTTGGTAGGACGGGAAAGGTCCGACATACCACTGACACTGCAAACAGTAAGCCTGTTAAGCTACCCCCTCGACGTCTGCCAATGGCCCAGAGCGAGACTGTTGATAGAGAGTTGGAAAAGATGCTCAAAGAAAATATCATAGAGCTTAGTGACAGCCCGTGGGCAGCAAATGTTGTTTTGGTCAAAAAGAAGGATGGGTCTGTTAGGTTTTGTGTAGAGTACAGAAAACTGAATGAGTGCACAAAGAAAGATGCCTACCCTTTGCCCCACATTGGGGATTCACTTGATGCATTGTCGGGTTCATGCTGGTTTTCAACTTTGGACTTAGCTCATGGTTTTTACCAGGTAGAAATGGACGAGAATGACAAACAGAAGACTGCGTTCGCAACACACAGAGGACATTTCCAGTTCAAGGTGATGCCCTTCGGTCTCTGTAACAGTCCTGCGACTTTTGAGAAGCTGATGGAATTAGTCCTAAGTGGCGTTCTCTTTGAGAGGTGTCTAGTCTACATTGATGACGTCATTTGTTTCGGAAAGACGGAGGAGGAGGCACTGTATAACCTCAGGGTTGTACTGCAGAAGTTTAGAGATGCAAATCTCAAGCTGAAGCCCTCCAAGTGTTCATTGTTCCAGGATCAATGTACCTTTTTAGGGCATACAGTCGCACGTGAGGGGACGACTTGCGAGAAGTCGAAGGTTGAAGCTGTGGCGAGCTGGCCTGTGCCGACTTGTGTTTCAGAGGTTCGTTCGTTCCTGGGAACTGCGTCGTACTACCGGAAGTACATTCAGGGCTTTGCCGATATAGCTAGCCCGTTGACAAACTTGACAAAGAAGAACCAGAAGTTTGTTTGGACTGAGAAGTGTCAGAGCGCTTTTGAAAGACTGAAGGAAGCACTAGTCTCTGCTCCAGTCTTAGCATACCCCACTAGGGAGGGTAAGTTTGTTCTCGACACTGATGCTAGCGCGACTGCGATTGGCGCAGTCCTGTCACAGATTCAAGACGGGGAAGAGAAAGTCATTGCCTATGCAAGCTGTGCTTTGTCCAGTTCCGGGCAAAATTACTGTACGACATACAGAGAGCTGAACGCTGTAGTGAGATTCGTGAAGTACTTTTCTCATTAGGCTGTGGGGAACGCCGTCTTTGGTTCGCAGTCACCATAGTTCGCTGAAATGGTTAAAGAACTTCAAGCAGCCGGAGGGGATGATAGCTAGGTGGATAGCTACTCTGGACACCTGTGACTTCCAGATAGAGCACAGGAAAGGTGCGTCACATGGTAATGCCGATGGGTTGTCCCGGATCCCAAGAAGATGTTGTCAGAGGGAAGAGTGCAGTCAGTGCTCTCAGAAGCGAGTGAGGGTAGTAACACGTTCGCAAGCACGTGGCCGAGACTTAGCTGACAAGGGTGTAGCTAGCGGTACGCAGAGGAACGCTGACTCGTGTTCGCGCGAGGAAGTCCCGCGAGTTGACTCCGAGGTCACTAGTCGAGATGATGCTACTGAGAAGGAGAAAGATGTACTAGTCAGAGCAGACAAGGCGGTTCAGAGTAATTCTGCTTCATGCCGGTCAAATGAAGATATCCCTGTGTCTGTTCAGTCTTTTACATTCGATCCTGATGTACAGGGAGGTAGTGGTGGTACTTTCCTATTGGATAGGAAGAGGGTGGAACAGTGTGTTCGGACAGAGGCTGTAACCAAGGGAGTGGGTAACAGTAAGTATGATTGTGTTCCTGGGGTACCAAAGCCTATTCCCTGTAAAAGTAACTGGTTTTCTGTCTGGTCTCATGAGGAGCTCGAAGGGTTCCAGCAGAAAGATCCAGTGACAAGCACTCTACTGAATCTGAAGTCTAGAGTGGAGAAACCCCCGAAGACAGAGATCTCAAAGTATAGCACTGCTATCAGAACACTCATAGCTCAGTGGGATAATCTGAGAGTAGTGGATGGGTTGTTATACGTTGTGTCAGAGAAAAGTCTCACTCAGGAAGAAGTACTGCTACTGGTAGCCCCGGCTGGGGTTAGACAGAAGGTGTTGAATACGTCGCAAGATGCTAAGACGGCTGGTCACCTTGGCCGCGACAGAACACTAGCAAACGTAAAGCGTCACGTGTACTGGCCAGGAATGGCCGACGATGTTGCCAGGTGGTGCAGACAGTGTGACATGTGTGCACGAAGGAAACCAGGCCCGGGAAGGGCTAAACTTCCTATGCAACATGTGAATGTGGGCATGCCGCTCGAAAGGGTCGCAATCGACATTTTGGGCCCTTTGTCTCCGCCACCCTCATCACCATCTTCATTGTCATCAGGGTGTAGTCGGCGGCTCTGCTGACAGCCCTCATCAAACTCCGCATCGATCTCCAGCACCAGCAGGGTGCAGTCGGCGGCTCTGCTGACGGCCCAGTCATCATTTCTGCGGCTGCCTATTACTACGTAACCTTGGTTAGACCGCCACAAGACCGTGAAAAGAGTTTTGAGATGTCCTTCAAACGATGACAAAGAAAGGAAACAAACTGAACTCTTCGATGTTGTTTCTTACTGAATACTTTTTGTTTTGGGATGCATGATATGTATATCGTACTATATACAACATTGTTTCATGTTTTCTTGCAGGTTTGTTTGCATTGGTAACCTGTAATTTGACTAGTCACTCACTTTGTGATTGTACTCTCTTATTTTGATTGTAACGTTTTGGTTGTTCAGTCGAATTTTGTTGTTGTCATTCAAACTGCCATGACGTTGGCATTTGTTCAATACTGACGTTAATGTCACTTTATGATGTTTCGTGAATACTCAGTTCTTTGGTTGAATACTGAGGTGCTGTTGACTACGGGATTGCAATGTTTCATTGTTGATTGTTACATTTTTGTTTGTTGACTTGATGATTCCGTTTTGTTGTTATTGACGACTAATGTGACAGGCACATTAGGTCTAAGGAGGGGGGAGTGTAGCGGGAGAGCTGTGCAAGCTAGCTCGAGTTACGGGCCCTGAGTTCCCACACCCCTTCTCTCCAGTCGGACGCTGCCTGCCAGCGACTGGCCGGTGCCGCGCGGTACGGTATAAAAGACAGTGCCTGCCCGGTTTCTGTACCATGTGCTGAAAAGTGCTGGTCAACCCCTACCCCTCGAGTCTATATGCTGAAAAGTGTGTTACTCTTCCTTTAGTTAGAGGACTTGGTACTGAAAAGTGCTAGTCAAACCCCTACCCCCCCCCCCCCCCGAGTTTACATGCTGAAAAAGTGTGTAGCTCTTCCCTTAGTTATTAGAAAACCTGTGCTGCAAAGTGCGGGCATGCATGTTTAGTTATTAAGAGACCTGTGTTGCAAAGTGCGGACACGCATGTTTAGTTATTAAGAGACCTGTGCTGCAAAGTGCGGGCACGCATATTTTGTTATTAAGAGACCT
>OY757553.1:2196392-2210654 GCA_963584105.1 Alviniconcha strummeri
ACCGATGTCTGAATGTGGTAACTCGTGTCTGAATGTGGTAGCCCATGTCAGAATGCTGTAACTCACATCTGAATGTGGTAATTCATGTCTGATTGTGGTAACCGATGTCTGAATGTGGTAACTCGTGTCTGAATGTGGTAAACGATGTCTGAATGTGGTACTCATAACTCATGTCTGATTGTGGTAGCTGATGTCTGAATGCGGTAACCGATGTCTGAATGTTGTAGCCGATGTCTGAATGTGGTAGCCGATTTCTGAATGTGGTAACCGATGTCTGAATGTGGTAACTCCTGTCTGAATGTGGTAACTGATGTCTGAATGTGGTAACTCATGTCTGAATGTGATAACTGATGTCTGACTGTGGTAACCGATATCTGTGGTAACTGATGTCTGAATGTGGTAACTGATGTCTGAATGTGGTAACTGATGTCTGAATGTGGTAATGATGTCTGTGGTAACTCGTGTCTGAATGTAGTAACTGATGTCTGAATGTGGTAACCGATGTCTGAATGTGGAAGCTGGTGTCTGAATGTGGTAGCCGAATCAGACTCGGAATTGTTCTGTGATTGCCGATTTGGCTAAACAATTATTCTCTTCTGTTAGGTTTATAGTCTGTCTCTTTTGAGCTGATGCCCATTATGTAATCTGCATGTGTGTGTGTGTGTGTGTGTGTGTGTGTGTGTGTGTGTGTGTGTGTGTGTGTACGTGCGTACGTGCGTGTGTGCGTGCGTACGTGCGTGCGTGCGTGCGCGCGCGCGCGCGTCTTTGTCTCTGTCTCTGTATGTCTCTCTGTCTGTCTGTGTGTCTGTCTCTGTCTCTCTGTGAAATTAAAGTATCAAACACTCTGAAATCGATGTCTTTCAAATCGTGTGAATTCGACCCCATTCCTGCATCTCTCTTCTCTCACTGCCTTCCATAACTGCTTCCTGCCATCACTGACATCGTCAACACATCCTTGAGCACAGGTTCCTTTCCCGCACCTTGTAAGACAGCTATTGTTTTCTCCTGAAATAACAATCTTGACTCAAAAGGCCTGGAAAAACAAAGACAAAAAAACAAAACAAAAAACGACAACTGTCGCCTGTCTCTTGCCGTCCGTCGATTTCGAAGTTTCTTGAGAAAATCGTCCTTCACGGCTCAACAACTACTTACCAGAAATCTCCTTCCTCCTTTCTGGTCTGACGTCCGCCCCGTGCATATCACTGACACCGTCTTCCACTGACACCGTCCTCCAGACACCGTCCCCCACTGACATCGTCCTCCACTGACACCGTCCTCCAGACACCGTCCCGCACTGACACCGCACTCCAGACATCGCCCTCCACTGACACCGCCCTCCACTGACACCGCCCTCCATTGACACTGTCCTCCACTGACACCGCCCTCCAGTGACACCGCCTTCCACTGACACCGTCCTCCAGACACCGTCCTCCACTGACACCGCCCTCCACTGACACCGTCCTCCAGACACCGTCCTCCACTGACACCGCCCTCCACTGACACCGTCCTCCAGACACCGTCCTCCACTGACACCGCCCTCCACTGACACCGTCCTCCAGACACCGTCCTCCCCTGACACTGCCCTCCACTGACACCGCCTTCCACTGACACCGCTCTCCAGACACCATCCTCCAGACACCGTCCTCCACTGACACAGTCCTCCACTGACATCGTCCTCCATTGACACCGTCTTCCAGACGAAAAACAACAACGAACAGTCACTAGGAAAAAGTCAAACAAATTGTAGTGGTATTCTGATGTCCCTCAAGTTTGTCATGTGTTTGAGTTGTGTGAGAATTAAGTTGTGTGTAGACATGTAATATAGTCATGTTTGCCGGTGCCTCTGTGTGTGCGCATGTGCGTATACGTGTGCTTGGAATAGACTCTCCGGACAAGCTTTTACGCCGCATAAATACTTTAATTATTATTTATTTTCATAACTGAAACGACAGTAGCAATGAATACCACTGCCTCTCGTCCTCGAAGAACCCGAGATTTAGAGAGAGAAAAATAGATAAAAAAAATCACCAAGACTTGTCGAGGTTCCCTCCTGTGCATCTCAATGTCCTCAGTACTTACTAGACAAACTTCAGAAAGTTCAGAATGCAGCAGCAAGGCTTGTGTAAAGCTAAGAAATCTGACCATATACATCTTATTCTTCAAACTCTGCATTGGCTACCAGTAACACATCGCATTCAATACAAAATTTCAGCTACCTGCTTCAATTCCATCTCTGGAACAGCCCCTCAGTATCTTTCCGATCTCTTTCAACCTTATACACCTGCAAGACAATTACGATCTGCATCTGACACACGAACATTTGTCACCTCCCGTGTAAACACAAAAACATTTGGTGAAAGATCGTTTTCTTATGCTGGTTCATCTGTCTGGAACAATTTGCCTCAAACACTCCGCCACTCTGATTCTACCTCCTCTTTCAAAGCCGGCCTCAAGACGCACCTGCTTAATAATTATTTGTAAACTGTTTTTCACAGCCCTGCCTATCCCCTGGCTTATATGTGTGTGTGTGTGTGTGTGTGTGTGTGTGTGTGTGTGTGTGTGTGTGTGTGTGTGTGTGTGTGTGTGTGTGGTTAGTGTTATTGTAAAGCGCCCTGTGCTGCCACCTTGTGTGGTAGATGGGCGCTCTAGAAATCCTCCGTATTAAATGCACGTTGGGCGGAGCACATTTACACAGTTGATTGAATAAAATCCGATGTATGTTGATACAATGAATAAAATCCGATGTATGTTGATACAATGAATAAAATCCGATGTATGTTGATACAATACCTCAGTCTATGTTATTATGTACTACACACAGTGCCTGTCTGTTTCAGTGCCAAAACAGTGCGAAAGTAAGTACACACTTTTGTTCACGCACAAATAATTATATAAATAATAATAATATTTTTAAAGTAAGTACACACTTCTGTTCACCCACAAATATCGATATATTATAAATAATAATAACGTCAAGATTGAGAAATCATTTTGACTTTGTTTACTACATGTATTAATTAAGTGCAATAATGAAAATTTTGCGTTGGTAATTAGTATGTGTGTCTACTAAATTATCCCTTGTTACTAACCTGAGTGTGACCAACAGTGGTCTGTGAAAATAGCAGTGTTAGCAGAAACGTCACAAGTGAAATTCTCGTGCAAGACAGTCCACGAGAAGCACAGTTTTGGAAGCTCAGCTTTTGTTGTTGAATGGCCGGGTAGTCTTCTAGATAAGCAAAACTGTGTTGGCCAATCAAGACTGTGTTGATAGTTCGAGTTTTGTTGCCGGCCAGTTAGGGGCGATTATGCATATGCAGGAAGTCAGCTGACGTGAGCTGAAGATTCCAGACGTAAACTGAGAGTACAGCCGAGACATCGAGTCGTCGGGCTTCGAGAACTTCCATTTCAAAGACGATTGTCTTTCTAAACTAGTGGACGAACTGGACGTATTGAGTCGAAAGATACAGTGTAATAAAGGTGAATAAAATTTATATTTCAATTGTTGTAAACTTACACATTTGTTCGTCTTGGGAGTAGCATGCAAATGTGTAATGTGACAAATCGCTTAGAATAGTCTCTAGGGACAGGATCTTGCGCTTTAAAATTATTATTATGTGGCATCCTTATTATCATTTATTGTTGTGCATACTTTCCTTCTGTCATCTAGAAAAGTGCCATCTTAGATTCAAGCGAGAGCGGCCATCCCGAAGATTTGGCTATGAGGTTTCTCCGGGTGAGTGAAGTGTTCCTTAGTGGTTGTGGGGGCTATGTGGCAGAAAATGCTAGTCCTGTAAGGTGTGTGCAGTACTTGCATTAGAAGTCTTTTCGTTAACGCCCACAGGTCCACGAACTGTCCTGTAACGTAAAAGAAACAAGAATCTCTCTCTCTCTCTCTCTCTCTCTCTCTCTCTCTCTCTCTCTCTCTCTCTCTCTCTCTCTCTCACACACACACACACACACGCACAGACGCATGCACGCCCGCACACACACACACACACACACACACACACACACACACACACACACACACACACAGACGCATACACGCCCGCACACACGCATGCACGCACGCACACACGCACGCACACATGCACACACACACACACACACACACACACACACACACACACACACACACACACACACACACACACACACACACACATGAATGCAAACTCACACACACACACGCATGCACACTCACACACGCATAAACACACGCTCGCGCGCGAACACACACACACACACACACACACACACACACACACACACACACACACACACACATGAAAAGAGTATTGTTTAAAATGATAATCGGTTTTGATTTATTTATTCTTTAACCTTGTCATGTTATGTAAAATAGTTTTAATAAGGCACTTACACCTAATGTGAGCCCCAAACGTATCCGTCTTGCTAATCCGTCTTGCTACATGGGCTGTTTCTTGAATACGTCTTGCTACATGGGCTGTTCCTTGAATACGTCTTGCTACATGGGCTGTTCCTTGAATACGTCTTGCTACATGGGCTGTTCCTTGAATACGTCTTGCTACATGGGCTGTTCCTTGAATACGTCTTGCTACATAGGTTGTTGCTTGAATCGTCTTACAAATCCGTTTTGCTACATGGGCTGTTGCTTGAATCCGTCTTGCTACATGGGCTGTTACTTGAATCCGTCTTGCTACATAGGCTGTTGCTTGAATCGTCTTGCAAATCCGTCTTGCTACATGGGCTGTTGCTTGAATCCGTCTTGCTACATGGGCTGTTGCTTGAATCCGTCTTGCTACATGGGCTGTTGCTTGAATCCGTCTTGCTGCACGGGCTGTTGCTTGAATCCGTCTTGCCACATGGGCTGCTACATTGGCTGTTGCTTGAATCCGTCTATCGACACGGCTGTTGCTTGAATCAGTCTTGCTACATAGGCTGTTGCTTGAATCCGTCTTGCTACACGGGCTGTTGCTTGAATCCATCTTGCTACACGGGCTGTTGCTTGAATCCGTCTTGCTACATGGGCTTTTGCGTGAATCCGTCTTACTACACGAGCTGTTGCTTGAATCCGTCTTGCTACATGGGCTGTTGCGTGAATCCGTCTTACTACACGAGCTGTTGCTTGAATCCGTCTTGCTACAAAGACTTGCTTGAATCCGTCTTGCTACACGGGCTGTTGCTTGAATCCGTCTTGCTACATAGGCTGTTGCTTGAATCCGTCTTGCTACATGGGCTGTTGCTTGAATCCGTCTTGCCACATTGGCTGTTTCTTGAATCCGTCTTGCTACATAGGCTGTTGCTTGAATCCGTCTTGCTACATGGGCTGTTGCTTGAATCTGTCTTGCTACATTGGCTGTTGCTTGAATCCGTCTTGCTACATAGGCTGTTGCTTGAGTCCGTCTTGCTACGTTCGCTGTTGCTTGAATCCGTCTTGCTACATAGGCTGTTGCTGGAATCCGTCTTGCTACATAGGCTGTTGCTTGAATCCGTCTTGCTACATAGGCTGTTGCTTGAATCCGTCTTGCTACATGGGCTGTTGCTTGAATCCGTCTTGCCACATTGGCTGTTTCTTGAATCCGTCTTGCTACATAGGCTGTTGCTTGAATCCGTCTTGCTACATGGGCTGTTGCTTGAATCTGTCTTGCTACATTGGCTGTTGCTTGAATCCGTCTTGCTACATAGGCTGTTGCTTGAGTCCGTCTTGCTACGTTCGCTGTTGCTTGAATCCGTCTTGCTACATAGGCTGTTGCTGGAATCCGTCTTGCTACATAGGCTGTTGCTTGAATCCGTCTTGCTACATAGGCTGTTGCTTGAATCCGTCTTGCTACACGGGCTGTTGCTTAAATCAATCTTGCTACACGACCTGTAGATATCTGAGAACCATCCAGGGACACTGAAGAAGCAGAACTGTTTATGTGAACTTACGGGAATGGTCTAATGATGATGTGGGGCTTAATGTCCTTGGATGTCCGGCTCACATATTAGGGATAAGGAATGGTCGAAATACTGCCTGCTGCTTAACAGCTGGCTTAATTGCTGCGCCATGGGCGCGCCTTGCCCCATGTTCCGCTAGCCAGTGATCACAAGGAATACAAATTATCAGTGTGTGTGTGTGTGTGTGTGTGTGTGTGTGTGTGTGTGTGTGTGTGTGTGTGTGTGTGTGTGTGTGTGTGTGTACGCGCTCGCTGCCACATACTCATACACTATACAAGACCACTCATGCTGATGGGTTTTTTGTGTGTTGAACCCTCATTTCGCTTTGCCTTTGACGTAGGACTACATCTTATAAATGTTAACGTTATTGATAAGTATGTGTGTGTGTGTGTGTGTGTGTGTGTGTGTGTGTGTGTGTGTGTGTGTGTGTGTGTGTGTGTGTGTGTGTGTGTGTATGTGTGTGTGTGTTGCTGCGAATTGTAAATGCACCGTGCCACTCAATCAACAGGCATAAGAAGACACCATCTGTGACCACTGTGAACACTACCCCACGGAAGCAATACGTGCCTTAATCTCTAAGCTGTCCGTGATTGTTTCGTTTCAACAGAACTGCATCAGGCTCCTGCTAATCCGGACTTTACTGAAGACACCGTGTTTTGTCTGGCGATGCGACCATTGTACTACGACCTCGCGGGCAACACCGGGCCAGACATTGTCTACACAGTTCGGCTGGGAGGATACACATGCACGCTGGAAATGTGGAACTCAACCAGAGTGGGAGCGGACGTGTGGAAGACGATCTTTGCACCCCGCAGGGCCTTTCCTAATTTCTTGGCTCGGTTCAGTCTTCAGCTCTATGGCAGTAACGACCGCGTACAGATCAGCACGCACTACCCCAGGTACAAGCACAAATCGTGGAGCTACGCCATCAGCAAAACTCGCCAGAGGTTTCCAGGTGAAATAGCAGCGCAGATGACGAAGTGCCTTGAGATGCTGGTGATTGAAGGAACTCATAAATTCCCGTCCGGTATTCCAACCCCCCATGACCGCTGCACCATCCAACAGTTTCGCCTGTCCTACCCTTCGGAGTGCACCAGCATGTCGTTCGATGGCGGGTGGAAGATGGGCCAGCGTGTGTCCTCCGCCTGCTGGGCCTTCTCCCTCGTGCGCAAGCCGCGAGAGACGAGCTGCGTGGACGTGAGCACGGCAGAGCCATACGACGTCGTCAGCACCTTCACCAACAGATACATCAACGTGGAGGGGCGCCAGCTTAGGCCTGGACTCAACCGCATCTGCAACAATTTCCTCTTCACCGGCACCTTCGGAACAGAGGGGAACTACAAAGACTACGGGCCCTACGACTTCAAGATCTGTGTGAGTCGATTTCAGCGGAAGTAGGTCGAGAGTTAAGACGCCTTGAAATCAGAGTTCACTTTAACAGGTAACTTCCGGTATTTTACCGGTTTAAGATCAGCAAATACAGGAAACAAAGTTAGCAATGGGTCAGACTTACCGGCTGTTGTTTTGCTTGACCGGTTCTCAGAAACTGAAAATAAACAAATGAATAAGCGCAGAGAGAGAGAGAGAGAGAGAGAGAGAGAGAGAGAGAGAGAGAGAGAGAGAGAGAGAGAGAGAGAGAGAGACGGGGAAGGGATCAGGGTGTTTGCAAGCAGAACTCTAGTGGCAGTATCTATATCTATAGTGTTTGACCCGTTGTGTGATTGTCTCAGCGGTTCCCGTGAACCACTTTCGCTACCTTGCAGATGTCACGCCGGTTTGAAAAATGTCTGACGCGATCACTATGAAATAAAATTCGGTGGTAGAAATCATGCGTATACCCTCCCGTTACCCTCTTTTCTAGATCAGAGGGCGCAAGATCGTACAAACTGCAAGCAGCCTTTTGGCTTGGCGGTAAAAGCGCTGAAACACGAGCCGTTCCGGCGGAGGACAGTTCGAACGTCATACGGTCGGACCACGTATGTCTGTGGATCGGACCCGTCTGTCTTAGCTGGCTACCCCGCGATACAGCCAGACCTGAGGGGTTAAAGCAAGCCCCCCCGATACAGCCAAAGCTGATGGATTAAAGCTGGCTACCCCGCGATACAGCCAAAGCTGAGGGGTTAAAGCAAGCCCCTACGATACAGCCAAAGCTGAAGGGTTAAAGCAAGTCCCCACAAAACAGCCAGACCTGAGGGGTTAAAGCAACCCCCACGATACAGCCAGACCTGAGGGGTTAAAGCTGGCTACCCCGCGATACAGCCAAAGCTGAGGGGTTAAAGCAGGCCCCCACGATACAGCCAAAGCTGAAGGGTTAAAGCAAGTCCCCACAAAACAGCCAGACCTGAGGGGTTAAAGCAACCCCCACGATACAGCCAGACCTGAGGGGTTAAAGCTGGCTACCCCATGATACAGCCAGACCCGAGGGGTTAAAGCAAGCCCCCACGATACAGCCAAAGCTGAGGGGTTAAAGCAAGCCCCACGATACAGCCAAAGCTGAGGGGTTAAAGCAAGCCCCCACGATACAGCCAAAGCTGAGGGGTTAAAGCAAGCCCCCACGATACAGCCAAAGCTGAGGGGTTAAAGCAAGCCCCCACGATACAGCCAAAGCTGAGGGGTTAAAGCAAGCCCCCACGATACAGCCAAAGCTGAGGGGTTAAAGCAAGCCCCCACGATACAGCCAAAGCTGAGGGATTAAAGCAAGCCCCACGATACAGCCAAAGCTGAGGGGTTAAAGCAAGCCCCCACGATACAGCCAAAGCTGAGGGGTTAAAGCAAGCCCCCACGATACAGCCAAAGCTGAGGGGTTAAAGCAAGCCCCCACGATACAGCCAAAGCTGAGGGGTTAAAGCAAGCGGCATGTCGATGTATTCCGCCTTGCTGCTGTTCCACACTTACCTTCGCATGTGACCGGACACTTACTTTCGCATGTGACCGGACACTTACCTTCGCATGTGACCGGACACTTTGTATGTGACCGGACACTTACGTTTGCATGTGACCGGGTACATATCTTCGCATGTGACCGGACACTTACCTTCGCATGTGGCCAGACGCTTACCACCGCATGTGACCGGACACTTAGTTCACATGTGACCGGACACTTACATTCGCATGTGACCGGACACTTACCTTCGCGTGTGACCGGATACTTACCTTCGGTGGCCTAGCCTGCCCTTGACTTCAGTGCAAACGGCGGGTGCTTCATTGGTCAGCAGGTGTGGTTCATCCGTTTGCAATGTAGGAACATGGAGTGTTTTTGTTTTTGTTTTTGTTTTTTAAACCGACGCGTTTAGCGGTTTCGACGGTACGGCTATGCTGATACACTATAACAGTAATTAATAATAAATTATTTTCAGCTGTACGACTACGCTGACACACTATAATAGTAATTAATAATAAGATTATTTATTTCCAACGGTACGGCTATGCTGACACACTCTAATATTAATCATAGATAATCAATATTTTCAAGGAACGGCCATGCCGACACCATAATTATTGTGTAATAATAACAGATTATTTATGGCGCCCCATCTCGTAAGATCCCGGAAGGCTTACAAAGGCCTACAGATACGCGCATTTCCGGTTGAGATGGAGTTCGGACGGTCCTGCTTAACCATACGGTCGAAATAGTTCGTGCATCAGCGCTTTTACTGACAAATTATAATACGTAAAGCTTTTTCATCGGTTCTTGCACTGACTTAATGATCCAGCTTATGACTCCCCTCCCCCACTCCTCCGCACCCCTCTCCCCCTTCCCCCCCACCACACACGCACGCACACACACACACACATTCACACACACACACACACACACACACACACACACACACACACACACACACACACACACACACACACACACACACACACACACACACACCCTTCCTCACATTTTGTTATCCAAATCAGATGCCAGAGCTTTTTATTTTATTTTTATTTTTTAAGTTTTGCTTTGCACACGTGGACAGAATGATTCTGTGGCTATCAAGAAGTATTATAATTATGTGATTGTGTGGCTTGACCGGGCAGGGCTATTTGATAGTGGAACCGGTGCCCTGCGTGATTCTGCGACCTGTGCCGACGGGGCTGGCCGTGCGTCTGCCGATTGGCGACAATCTGACGCTGGATGCCAGAGACACTGTGGAACGCCGCTACAGTGCCAGCAATTATCGGTAGGCCGTCATTGTTTCTACCAGGGGCAAACAGGTTCTGTTTGTGTGTGTGTGTGTGCGTGTGTGTGCGTGTGTGTGTGTGTGTGTGTGTGTGTGTGTGTGTGTGTGTGTGTGTGTGTGTGTGTGTGTGTGTGTGTGTGTGGTACGATTGAAAAAGGAAAGAAAAAGGTAAAACAATTTTGATTCATTTGTTAATTATTGTTTTGTCGTACGAAGACTATCTGTTGGATACGTTGCAGTATCCATGTATCTCGCATAAACGATAGGTTGATGGGGGTGGTTGCCTGGATATATAATATAATGTCTTAAATCATAATTTTATGTGGTTAATTAGCAAAGTTCAGTTGATGGTAATTACAACTCTTCTACCTGCTGTTTATTTTATTTTATTTTTTATTCGTGTTTGGATAATTATGTAAGGTTACAACTAAATTGCGATTTGAACAATCGTTGGCAAAAGTATGTTGTTCACGATAATGACCATTGTCCTAGTCTCGGTGGCCAACGGGCTTATGAGGCCGGCTCAGTTGAAGTGCACATTTTTCCAGATTTCAGTGGAGGTGCCAGTCAGGCGGTGTCGACGTGACAAGTGTTTGCAACCCGCCTGCAGGTGATCGCAGCATTTGGCGGTGTTGTTTTGCTGTGAACGTTTGTTTGTTTGTTTGTTTTATACCAACACGATGGTATGACTGGTGGTGATGGCGTAACACAGGGGACGATGATATAACAGATGGACGATTATACAACCGCGGGGAGGCTATATGACATGCGGGTAATGATATAACATGTGGACGGTGACATAACAGGGGGCTGATGATACAACAGGGGGATGATGATACAACCGGGGTATGATGATACAACAAGGGGGACGATGACATAACAGGGGTATGATGATACAACAGGGGGATGATGATACAACAAGAGGGACGATGACATAACAGGGGGATGATGATACAACAGGGGGATGATGATACAACAGGGGATGATGATACAACAGGGGGATGATGATACAACCGGGGTATGATGATACAACAAGGGGGACGATGACACAACAGGGGGATGATGATACAACAGGGGGATGATGATACAACCGGGGTATGATGATACAACAGGGGGATGATGATACAACGGGGGCATGATGGTACAAACGGAGGCATGATGGTACAACGGGGGCATGATGGTACAACGGGGGCATGATAAATACAACAGGGGATGATGATACAACAGGGGGATGGTGATACAACAGGGGGATGATGATACAACGGGGGCATGATGGTACAAACGGAGGCATGATGGTACAACGGGGGCATGATAAATACAACAGGGGGATGGTGGTACAACGGGGGCATGATAAATACAACGGGGGCATAATGATACAACAGGCGGATGAAGGTACAACGGGGGCATGGTAAATACAACAGGGGGATGATGGTACAACGGGGGGAAGATGATACAACAGGGGGATAATGGTACAACAGGGGCATGATAAATACAACAGGGGGATGATGGTACAACGGGGGGATAATGGTACAACAGGGGCATGATAAATACAACAGGGGCATGATGGTATAACGGGGGCATGATGATACAACAGGGGAATAATGGTACAACGGGGGCATGATAAATACAACAGGGGGATGATGGTACAACGGGGGGAAGATGATACAACAGGGGGATGATGGTACAACAGGGGCATGATAAATACAACAGGGGGATGATGATACAACGGGGGCATGATGATACAACAGGGGGATGATGATACAACAAGGGGATGGTGGTACAACAGGGGCATGATAAATACAACAGGGGGATGATGATACAACGGGGGCATGATGATACAACAGGGGGATGATGATACAACAAGGGGATGGTGGTACAACAGGGGCATGATAAATACAACAGGGGGATGATGATACAACGGGGGCATGATGATACAACAGGAGGATGGTGGTACAACAGGGGCATGATAAATACAACAGGGGGATGATGATACAACGGGGGCATGATGATACAACAGGGGGATGGTGGTACAACGGGGGCATGATAAATACAGCGGGGGCATGATGATACAACAGGGGGATGGTGGTACAACGGGGGCATGAGGACACAACAGGGGTATGATGATACAACAGGGGTATGATGATACAACGGGGGCATGATGATAAACAAAGGGATGATGATAAGAGGGTGAGTCGGTGATAAGATGGGGATGATGAAATAACAGTGGGACGATTATATGGCGGTGTAGGGGATGGGGAGAGTGATAGAACAAGGGACGATGACATGACAGAGGGATGACGATACAACAAGGGATGATGATAGACGGGTTATGCTGAAAGGACAGTGACATAACAAGGGGTGGTGGGGATAACATGGGGATGAATGATGATAGACCAATTGGATGATGATATAACAGGGGGTAATTATATAACATGGGGATCATGATACACCAGTTGGACAATGATAAAACAGGGGGTGATTATATAACATGGGGATCATGATACACCAGTTGGACAATGATATAACAGGGGTGATTATATAACATGGGGATCATGATATACCAGCTGGACAATGATATAACAGGGGGTGATTATATAACATGGGGATCATGATATACCAGCTGGACAATGATATAACAGGGGGTGATTATATAACATGGGTGTGGTGGCGTAACAGAGGTAATGGCATAACGGGGAGGGGGGGGGGGCGTAACGGGATGATGATATAACTTGGGGATGGTGACGTAACATGGTATTGGTGATATAACAGGTGGATGTTGATACAACATGGGAAGTGATATGATAGGGGTGGGGGTGATGATAGGAGGAGGAGGATATAACGGGAGGGGTGGATGATATAACAGGGGGGTGTATGTGTGATACAACAGGGTTTGATGATATAACAGGGGGCGGTAATATAACCGGGACATGATGATATAACAGTATGATGATAATATAACAGAGGGTGATAATATAACAAAGGGTGGGTGGGGTGATAATAGGGGGATGATGATATAACAGTGGGGCGATGTATAACAGGGGGAGATGATAAAAAAGTGGGGGTTATGATATAACAAGATGATGATGACACAAGGGGTTTATGATATAACAGGAGGGTGATGATATAGCAGGAGGGTGATGATATAACCGGGGAGGGGGGGAGGAATAATAGGGGGATGATATAACAGGGGAGTGATGATATAACTGTGGGGTGATGATAAAACAGGGGGGTGTGATATAACAGGGGGGTGATGATATATAAGGCGGGTGATGATATAACAATGGGATGATATAACAGGGTGGATGATATAACAGGGCGACGATGGTGTGACAGGGGGGTGATGGTGCGACAGGATGATGAGAAAGGTCCGAACATTTGCTTATCTTCAATTATTTTTCTGGCTATATCAGCAGCAGACTAAGCTCGATCTAGGCCCTATTTACACAAGCCCCCCACCCCCCACCCCCGCCTGCCCTCCCTTCCTCCCCCGTCTCTTCGCAGTGTGTGTGTGTGTGTGTGTGTGTGTGTGTGTGTGTGTGTGTGTGTGTCCCCGTCTGCTCTCTCTCTCTCTCTCTCTCTCTCTCTCTCTCTCTCTCTCAGTATTCTCTTCTCTGTTGATCAGTAGCAAGTAATTCGATCGATCGAAACGTTGAGCAATGGAAACATAGGGCTGTATCTGCACGCAGGCCGATGTTCCATCTCGGTAACTGTATTCACTGTCGACAGACAGCAACGGTGTATTCGTGCTGAGTGGACTTCCTACATTAAAGGACCAGCTTCTGATTGTGTCCGTCGATGTGACGTTCCGCCTACCAGAGACGACTAAACACAGAACGGCTTCCAAGGACGTTAAAGTGAAGATTGTGGCTAAAGACTCTCTGCGCATTGAAACCAAGTAAGTTCATTAGATGATCTCAGTGTCCGGAAGGGCCCCCGGGAGTGTTTTGATTGCACCTACAGATTCTGTTCGCGATAAACCAGATAATTAAACTCATTAAATGGTGTGATTTAGGTAGCGGGGATGGCTCAGTGGTAGAACGCCGGACTCGTGATCGAAGGGTCTCTGGTTCGACTTCCGGCAGGAGCGGCGGAAGATTTTTTTTCTCCAGGGTCAACTTTCTGTGTTGACGCTTATTTCGGTGTCCGCTCCACACCCGTGTTACCGCAG
>OY757553.1:2210854-2226700 GCA_963584105.1 Alviniconcha strummeri
AACCCCTCGCTTCTCCCTCTCTCTCCTAGTCCCCCACCCGAAAAGAAAAGGAAAAAAAAAAAAAGGAAAAAAAAAAAAAGAAAAAAAAGAAAAGAGGACTCATCTATGGCACATCATTTAGCTGACAGTTTTCTGAGATGTGTGGCGTAACCACCTGTGGCAGCGGTTGGAGGAAGGACGTGCTACACCCACGCCTGGGGTTGTGTCGGCTGGTCGACTCCTATCATTGGCGGGAGCCGCCACAAGTATCATTTTCGTAGCGACAAAAGTATGCTTGTCGCGACAAATAGAATTTTAACTTTTTGAAAAATGATACTTGCGGCAGCTGCGGCCAGTGATAGTCTCCTGGGTTCCAATCCGTTGGATGGTTTGTTGCAGGGAAGATCAACGTGGCCGGACTGATCACCAGCTTCGTAGACAACGACGCCCAGAGCGGCGTAGGGCTGGACAAGGACAAACGCGAGAAGGTGAAAGCATGGTGGTTGTCTTCTTTGAAAAAAAAATGAATGAATGAATGAATGAATGAATGAACCTTTACTTCGCTCTGTCCTAGACGTAGGACTATATTTTACATTGGAACATTACTTATACGTGTGTGTGTGTGTGCATGCGTGCGTGTGTGTGTGTGTGTGTGTGTGTGTGTGTGTGTGTGTGTGTGTGTGTGTGTGTGTGTGTGTGTGTGTGTGTTGTTGTTGTTGGTGCGGATGGGTGTATACCTCTAACTATTCTAGCTGATGTATGTCACTGTTGTCGTTTGCTTATGTATGTATGCTTATCGCTTCTCGAGACACTTTCCTTGTTGTAAAACTGGGTAAACAAAATGTCTGAACCTAAATCTGAATCTGATTGAAAATTTATAAATGGCGCATGAAAACTCCACAAGATAAAACTACCCAAAGACAGTTATACCAATAAAGCACAAGCAGTCCCCACCCATCCACCCACCCACTCCCGCAAGTACAAAAGAGTCGCTAAATGAAGAAATATGCAGAGTTAAAACAACAAGTTAAGTCAAGAAATTCTTTATTCCTTCCATTTTTTTAATTCTTTAAAAAGGCAGACTGGCTGTCTTTCCAAGTTCAGTGTACCTCTGAACTGACGGAGGAGGCGGTCATGTCTGCCGAGGATCCCGCCCGGTCAGTTTACTGACCTACTTATTAAAGCAGCAAACAAAGCTATACCAAAAAAAAAAAAAAAAAAGAAAAAAACGCTTCTCGAAAAAATTCCCAAAGTTCCATGGTTTAATGACAGTTGTAAAAGTGCAATTAAAGAAAGAAAGAAAGCTCAAGCGAAAGTTGTTTTTCTAACCCAATGCTGAGTAATGTTCAAAATTTTAAACTTTTAAGAGCCAGGGCTCGTCATGTTGTCAAACAACAAAAAAAGGAACTCGTTGAGGCATTTCTGTAATAAGTTAAATTCCAAAACGCAAACACAAAAGGTCTGGAAAGCTATTAGGAAAATAAAGGGTAAGGGTGGTTGTAATTCTATTAATCATTAATCCGAGCAGAAGATGGGGTTCCCGCAAGGTAGCATACTGTCTCCGGCCCTTTTCAGCATTAAAAATTAACAACATTGCTCAAGCTGTCGTAAAGGGTACTGATTGCTCCTTGTTTGTGGACGACTTTGCTTTGTGTGTGAGTGGAAAGACATTAAACAGAGTGGAGAGAGCTATGCAGCTGTGTGTAAACAGCGTTCAGAAGTGGGTGACTGAGACGGCTTCAAGTTCACTCTCAAAGACGGTCTGTATTCATTTCCATCAAGTGTACGTGTTGTTTTTTTCCTCCCCCCCCCCCCCCCCCCCCCGACCCTAAAATTCTTCTGGGAAAAACACCCATAAAAGTAGTCAGAGAAGCAAAGTTCCTTGCTATTATCTTTGACACAAAACTACACATTTAAAAATCACATTCAATACCTTAAAACATCTCCTCTGCTCAAAGTCTATACATAGAAGCACATGAACCGTCGTTAACCACTCGCCGATTAAAATTGTCTTTAAACTATGTTCTTAAACTCGATTCCCTGCCAGAAAACCCAACCTACAGTTGTGTTTTTGAAACCGAAAAACACCAAATTATTTGAAGAATCGGAGTCAAAGGTTCCACCTCTTGGCATCCGCATTCTTCCCTACTTGGAGAAATCCAAACTCAGCCTAAATTTGGTAGACGATGCTCCCTCATTGGACATTGTCCCTTGGAAACTTTCAGTTCCTGCAGTCCGTTTTGACCTAGCCAGTTTAAAAAAAGATACAACAAACCCAGAAATATATAAACAGCTCTATTTACAACTTATCTCTGAATACCCTTTATCAGAAAGAAAGAAAAAATCACCGACGGTGCTATAACAGATGAAGGATTTGCTGTGGCGGCTGTATCCACAAAACGAATTAAAAAACCTTTTACATGTCGGCTTCCAGACGACAGTTCAATATATACAGCAGAGTTGAGGGCTATTCGTTTAGCTCTCAAACATGTTTATTATTCCAAAGAAAAATCTTTTTTGATATTATCTGATTCCCTTTCATCGTTACAGTCTATATTAAACCTAAAATATGATCATCCAGTCTTAGTTCAGATTTTAGAATTATATACAGAAATGACAAGAGAGGGGAGAGAGATTGTTTTCATCTGGGTTTCCGGCCATGTTGGCATTAGGGGAAATTCGGGTGCAGATTCTGCAGCTAAGGATGCCCTTGATGGAGACATCTCGGTTGAGCTCATGCCGTTCTCAGACCTAAAACCACGCACAAATAAATATATATTAGAACTGTGGCAGTCTGAGTACCCAGAAAATAAATTATATAAGATATTCCCAGAAGAAAGTAATAAAAGAATGTATATATCTTGTCCACCGAAAAACAGAAAAGAAGAAACTGTGATGGCCCGATTGCACATTGGCCATTCTTTTATTACTCATTCCTTTTTATTGAAGGGTGAGGAACCGCCAATGTGCATGGGATGTGATAAACGTTTAACCATAGAGTATATTTTACTTACTTGTTCGGATTTTATTGAAATAAGAGAGAGCCACTTTACAGCTAAAACACTGCGCACGTTGTTTAAGGATATTTCACCTGAAAAGAGTTTAAACTTTTTGAAAGAAATTAATATTTTTGGAAACATTTAAATTTGAGATCGTTTTTAGTTATGTTTGTTTTTTCACCTTTTCAGCATGATTTTAAAACTGTATATAGACCCTTTTTAAGACATACACATTATTAAAAATTAAATTTACAATATGAGATGTGTGTCGCCCTGATAAACCGCACCGGTTGACTGGGCGTAAAACACCAACTTACTCACTTCAAAGGAAAATGTGGGTGCCACACGTAAAGAACGATGTAGGTACGTAAACGATTAACACTTAAAAAAATACGCAACAACACGTAGGATCGCACACAACACGATCGCACACATCACAATATACAATAAACACAAGATAACCATCACTGTTTTCATCCTGTGGCTTCACCCCTCCCCCCCCCCCCCCAACACACAGACACACACGCACACACACACACACACACGCACGCACGCACGCACGCACGCACGCACGCACGCACGCACGCACGCACGCACGCACGCACACACACACACACGCACGCACACACACACACACACACACACACACACACACACACACACACACACACACACACACATCCACACACACACACACACAAAGCCAGTGTACTTCACACACGCACCAGAGCACACCACTTTCAGTCGCCGATAGTGAGAATAGTAGAACGTGTTTCAGATTCGGGAGTCTGTGATGACTTCTCTGACTTCACTGGCCGGCCATGACGTCAGTGCTGTGGTTCAGCTGACCCCAATTATGGACAAACTGACTCGGGTGGAAGATGAAATTTCGGATGAAGCGGAGGTTTGTAATGGCTCACACCAGGTCTCTCGTTACGTAACAGTTTCAACATTTCTGTTTCTTCCCCTTCTCTCTGTCTGTCTGTTTTTCTCTCTCTGTCTCTGTCTCTCTCTGTCTCTCTCTCCCTCTCCAGGATTTATACAGCCTTTCTTTTCTTCTCTAAATGCTTTTTTGACGATTTGTTTTCTCTTTTGTTCATTTCATTTCAGGGTTCTGTCTAAACTTTCAGAAAGCCCAGTAAATATGTGATGGATAGCGTCTTTCAGAAGTTTACCTAACACTTCCCCCCAGTCCGTAGATGCTTTCTCTATCACTTGAACAAATGATGAACTTTCAGCAGTAAGCTTCATTGTCAGCTAGAAGAAGCAACGCCCGAAAAGAATGTGATCTTGCATTTGCTATGAAAGACCGTTCCTTTCAAAGGCGACTTTTGGGAGAGTTTCTGACCAGCGCACATCTCTGTTGCCACAAACCAACTAACTGCGAGAGAAAAGAACCTTCGAAATATGAGCAGAAGAAAACTTGTTAAGAGAGAAGGGGGGGATTTTTCAACTGTCGTGTTTCGCGAGTAGTGGTATATATAACAAAAGTTCGCTTCAGCGGCACATAATTCTTGTAGGGGTTAAGCGAATATGCGTTGTCCTGAGCGCGCACACCATTATTGTGAGTTGCAGAGCAAAGGGGCGGAGGTACTGGGGCGTCTCACTGAAGGACTGACGGCAGCTGCCGAACTCGATTTTAAAACCGCCGCCAAACTCTCCAGGTAAATACGAAACCGCCAAACTCTCCAGGTAAGTACGAAATACCGTAGCCTAGCTGTATGTTTTGCGGTTTGTTCGGATTAGTCTCATATTGTTCCCTCCCCAAAATCTTTCCTCAGACGTTTATTTACTGTAACCTTCTACGTATGCAAGACTGGATTCTGCTGCTCTCGACTCTAGCATCGTGAGATTCGCGAGCTATATAGACATGCAGAATACGGTAGGGCCCATAATGTGTGCCTTGTTTTCGGACGAAGGCTGACTTGTTTCTCTCTCCTCAGAATCTCCCCAGAATCTCCCCAGAATCTTTCTTCAGACGTTTGTGTGTATCGTTCTTCGTGTGTACTCTTGTCACTTGATGCGTGGGCTTTGCGACGAACGCACAGAACGTGGTCTAGTGTGTACGTTACTTTCGAACTATGTCTCCTGTTTCTCACTTCACTCCGGAAGGTTATTTAATGTGACCTTCTGCGTACGTCTGCTAAACTATATGAGAGAAAAAAAAACTAAATTCTGAAACAAGGTAAACTGCGGTTAGCGCTCCAAAACAAGATCCGAACACACAAACTGTAAATACAAACGCTAGTTTTAATGGAACAGTACAGAACATACGCAAACTACCTGGAGTATCTGGAAGAATGTTGGCATGACAGCCATGACACACACTCTTAGGAATTCATCAAACTGTCACCGGGTAAGTATAATGTTTTCATTTATCATCGTTTAACTGCCGTTTTGTCGCTTTGAAAAGGGGGACTGCCCGAGAATGAACACATGTTTTGTATAGTCCCATTCAAATTAGAGTAATGTTTATGTCCCATTCAAATGAGCGTTCTTTTTTATATCCAATTCGAATTAGCGTTCGTTTTATGTTCTCTTAAAATTAGTGTTCTTTATATGTCCCCTTAAAATTAACGTTTTTGTTTTGTTTTTGTCCCCTTAAAGTTAGTGTTTTTTTATGTCCCCTTAAAATTAGCGTTTTTTGTATGTCCCATTAAAGATACAAACACAAAAAGGTTCAAATAAACGCTTATTTATTTTCACACGGACACACAGTATAATAAATAAATAAGCGTTCATTTGAACCTTTTTGTGTTTGGATCTTGTTTTACAACGCTAGTAGTCATTCGAATTAGCGGTTTTTAAAATTTTCATGTTCCAGTAAAATTAGCGTTCTCTTTATGTTTGCTCTTTAGATCTTGCTAAGTTATATGACTTGATTGTGCTCGACGTTTCGTGCAGACTCTCTCGAAGTGCAAACAGAATAGGGTATAGATTAGTACAGTATGTGCCTAGTTTTCGAACAGAGTCGCTTTACTGTCTCCAACATTTGCTCCCCAGAGGTTTGTTTTCATGTGACTGTGATTGGCTGTGATTTGGGGGTGGTTTTTTGTAGTGGGCATGGTTCATAAGTCGGATGTACAGATTGCTGACACACGGCTGTGCGAAACTGCGAAATTGTACGGTGTGGCATCGTGTGTGTGTGTGTGTGTGTGTGTTGTGTGTGTGTGTGTGTGTGTGTGTGTGTGTGTGTGTGTGAGAGAGAGAGAGAGATGGAGAGAGAGAGAGAGTGTGTGTGTGTCTGATTGTGTGTGTGTGAGGGGGGGGGGGGGACGGAGGGGGGGGGTGAGAGAGAGAGAGAGAGAGTGTGTGTGTGTGTGTGTGTGAGTGTGTGAGAGAGAGACAGAGACAGAGAGACACACACACACACACACACGGAGACAGACAGAGAGACAGAGAGACTGACTGATTGATTGATTGATTGATTGATTAAACTTTATTTCTCAACGGTGAAGATGTTAGCACATATGCCGACTCACATATCTGTCGTTGCTACAGTACTACTAATAACCAAGACATTCACAGTGAAATATTATGACAGAAGGATATAGACAAGTAGAGCATCAAGCATAATAATAATAATAGACAGCGACCGCAACGGAAAATGAATTTTAAAAAAAATTAAAGGAAAAAAGTTAAAATCAGCTGGAGTGAAAAGGTAAAAGAGAGAGAGACTGAGAGAGACTCGCTCACTCTCGCGGTCGCCCCGCACTTGCATGCACACACAGCACCCTGGAAATCGTGAAGTGGCAGGTGATGTGGCTTTACCTAGGAGGGAACTGTGGGATTCTTTAACTGTTGATATTGTTTAACTGAACGCCTTCCAGAACCCTGTCTTCAGTGGTGGACAGACTGACATCCCGCAACTTGAAGCGCCAACAAAAGGTCACCACAAGCAATGTCACCAGCGAAGCGGAAAGGAAAACGGTGAGAGGAACGTTCTGGACGGGCTGAACTTACTGTTGAGTACTCACATCGTTCGGCTCCCGTAGTCTTTATCCCCATACCGTTTGGCTCCCATAGTCGTTATCCCCACATCGTTCGGCTCCGATTGTCTTTATCCCCATATCGTTCGGCTCTCATAGTCTTTATCCCTACATCGCTCGGCTCCCATTGTCTTTATCTCCACATTGTTCGGCTCCCATAGTCTTTATCCCCACATTGTTCGGTTCCCATTGTCTTTATCCCCACATCGCTCAACTCCCATAGTCTTTATCCCCACATTGTTCGGTTCCCATTGTCTTTATCCCCACATCGCTCAACTCCCATAGTCTTTATCCCCACATCGTTAGGCTCCCATAGTCTTTATCCCCATACCGTTCGGCTCGCATCCCCACATCGCTCAACTCCCATAGTCTTTATCCCCACATCGTTAGGCTCCCATAGTCTTTATCCCCATACCGTTCGGCTCGCATCCCCACATCGTTCTGCTCCCATAGTCTTTATCCCCACATCGTTCCGCTCGCATAGTCTTTATCCTCGAACGGTCTATTCTGAAAGTAAGTCTACGTAATATTCTGCAGCTATATGTGCCGAACGTTCGGTTTTGACCAGGAGAGAAACAGACAGACAGAGGAACAGACATGCAGGCAGAGAAACAGAGGAAGGGACAAACAGAGAAACGGACAGACAGAAAAAAAGACAGAGAGACATATGCACATGCAGAGAAACAGACAGACAAACAGACAGTGGAATAAACTGGCAGAGAAACAGACAGTGGAACATACGGGCAGAGAAACAGACGGACAGGCAGAGAAACAGGGGAACAAACGGGCAGAGAAACAGACATGCAAAGAAACAGACAGTAGAACAAACGGGCAGTGAAACAGACAGACGGAGAAACAGACAATGGAACAAACGGGCATAGAAACAGACAGTGGAATAAACGGGCATAAAAAAGACCGTTGAACAAACGGGCAGAGAAACAGGCAGTGAAACAAACGGGCAGAGAAATAGACAGTAGAACAAACGGGCATAGAAACAGACAGACGGAAAAACAGACAATGGAACAAACGGGCATAGAAACAGTGGAATAAACGGGCATAGAAAAGACCGTTGAACAAACGGGCAGAGAAACAGACAGGCAGAAAACCAGACAAAAGCACAGACAGTGGAACAAACGGGCAGAGAAACAGGCAGTGGAACAAACGGGCAGAGAAACAGACAGGCATAGAAACAGGCAGACAGAGAAACAGACAGGCAGAGAAACAGACAGTTGAACAAGCAGGCAGATTAACAGACAGGCAGGCACAAAATTTGAGAGACAGAGAAACGGGCAGTGGAACAAACGGTCAGAGAAATAGACAATGCAGAGAAACGGACAGAGAATCAGACAGACAGGCAGATAAACAAACAGACAGGCAGAAGAACAAACAAACGGAGAGAGAAACAGAGAGACAGGCAGATAAACAAACAGGCACAGACACTGTCAGACAGACAGAAAAGCACAGACAAGCAGAGTTATTCTGAAATACGACTGCTTGACGGATGTTCATGCAGAACATCAAGGCCATGGGTGTATGTGACACGAACGCCAAACATCATACTGGCCATCGACGACAACAATTAACGGGACACGTACGTATCTATCTAATTAATTCTTTATTGGTGATGATGGTGTTTCAGCTCGTGGAGCGAGCCGCCAACTACACGAAGATGTACGTCAGTGTCGGCGTAGGCCTTGCCGTCACCGTCCTAGAAGCCAACAGACCGGAATCGGTTATTAATCGCGGGTCAGCCATTGTGTCCAACTGGGTAGAGGTCAAGGCCGACTCTGTGCTGAGTGTTTCAGGGACGCGATCCAACGAATCCACCTTCAGCAGCAGCATGGAGGTGGAAGCGGCGGCTCTCAACATTACGTCTGGAACCAAAGTGAATATTATTGTGAGTGCATGCATGGTGTGGTGTTATACGTGTATGTAACCGAGTGCATCTGTGTTTGTGTTGTATGTACCCAGTGTGCCGCTCTGTCATTGGTCTTTCCTGTGTGGACGTCATTCCGTCTTTTACGTATGTGTTACGTGTTGTTATTTTGACGTCACTAAATGACGTGTGGGAGAGAGAGAGAGCGCGACAGAAAGCGAGAAGCCAACGGCCTCTCGCAGATACCATCCAAAAAAAAAAAAAAAAAAGAAAAAAGAAAAAAGAAAAAAAAAGAACAGAGTCGACAAAAGTGTACAAAATTAAGAGAACAATGACATTTTACTGAATACATACTGAAGGCATGCAAATACGCTACAGCACTTTATTCAACGTACTCCTCATCACTTCCGACACACACGCACGCACACACACGAACGCACACGCGCGCACACACACGAACGCACTCGCGCACAACACTCACATACAGCACACACACACACACGCACGCACGCACGCACGCACGCACGCACGCACGTACGCACTCTCGCACACAGAGTTCTGACGGATCATTCTGTCCCTCACATGTGTAAATTTCACTTGCAGTAGTTTATGAATGTCGAACAACAGTACCCACGTGCATGATGTTGACCACCTCCTCCATCAATCAATGGCTGACATTTGTTAAACTATAAAAAGGACTTTTCTTCACGTACACCTAAGGAGGATAAGTCGTACTGTAAACGATTATGGAGCCGCTAATGGCATGGAGACTCTAATGGCATGCAGACTCTAATGGCATGCAGACTCTAATGGCATGCAGACTCTAATGGCAGCTGCGCAAATTCACACGACGTTAACCGATATGGCTCTCTCTCTCCCAGCCCCCTCCGCCCCCTCTCTCTCTGTGTTGTTTTGGTTATTGTTAATAGTTATGCATATGGATAAATACTGATTTTGTGTATCTCCGTTTTACTTTACTTCCCCAATTTGTTCCCAGTTTGCTACGGGCAGGTGGCTTAGTTAAAAACAAAAACAAAGCAAAAGCAACCTGCTCTGTCTCTCTGTATCTGTCACTGTCTTTCTCTCTCTCTCTCTCTCTCTCTCTCTCTCTCTCTCTCTCTCTCTCTCTCTCTCTCTCTCTCTCTCTCTCTCTCCTCTCTGTCTCTCTCTCTGTCTGTCTGTCTGTCTGTCTGTCTCTCTCTCTCTCTCTCTCTCTCTCTCTCTCTCTCTCTCTCTCTCTCTCTCTCTCTCCTCTCTCTCCTCTCTCTCTCAAATTTAATGTTTGCATATATGATTGTGGGTGTATGTGATGTGCTTTGATTTTGGTTAGGTGTGTATAATGCACCATCGCTTAGCTTTCAATCCTGTTAGATGTGATCTTGTCTTATACGTAGATAGTGAGATAATCATTATCCTGTCGCTTTCTTTTATTCGTTAATATGTTTCTGTAATTCTCTCTGTCTCTCCTAAAAAATAGTTTGAATTGGTCTTTGCTTTATTATTGCTCTGTTCGTATGATGTGATGTTTTAGACAGAAATTAATTTTTGTTTTGTTTTTAAGACGTTTTTTCTCTAGCTTATTTCAATTGAATGTTTGTTTGATGTATTGAGTGTTGCTGTGTTTGTCATCAGGGACAGATTTGAAAAAAAGCCGACACGTGCTTAAATCTTTATCCCTGTGTAATAAAGTATAATCTTCTCTCCCTCTCTCTCTCTCTCTCTCTCCTCTCTCTCTCTCTCTCTCTCTCTCTCTCACACACACACACACACACACACACACACACACACACACACACACACACACACACACACACACACACACACACGCATACACACACACACACACACACATTAACCTCAGAACTGACTCTGGGAGAGAAAAAAAAAGGAAAAAAAAAAAGGCACCGGGAATCGAACCCGCGTCCTTATTGCGTCTGGTGTTTCTGGCCTAAGCTTTATCAGTTGGGCTGTCCTGACTTAAGGCCATGATAGACTGCCGACCATGGTCATTCGTGGTTTCTTCATCGCTGGAGTCTGCCATTCAACGGCCACAGTCAGCTACAAACGCCCTTCCGTCCGTCGGTACACTTTCGACATGATATATCTTTCAAGACATGCCACGTCATGTTGCAGTCACGTGACCGTGCTCGAAAGTTTGTCGGAGCCTTTACTCACCTCACTGCCTGTTGGCAATGGTCAGAGCTCGGGAGCTGTGTGAGAGTCGAGGTAGCCGTCTGACCGTGCGGTCTCTGTGGACGTAAAGAAACAGTGAAGAAGACGAATACTGTCAGCAGCAGAGCTCAGGATTTGTGTGAAGGTGGTGGTGGTGGACGTCTTGTGCTCCCCGTCCCTAATAGTACCTACAGTCTGTGTGGACGTAAGGCAAACTTTTAAAAGGACGGCTCCATCAAAACTCAGGAGCTGTGTGAAAGTCGAGGTGGACGTCTTGGGCTCCCCGTCCCTAACAGTCCGTACGGTCGCTGTGGACGTAAAGCAACACTGAACTCGAACTCGGTGGCAATGTTGCAGATGGCTGTGACGGAGAGCAACCTGTTTGCTGCGGGGAAGGGCGCCTCTGCGGTCAACATGCCCATGGTGACGGTGGACGTGCAGAACCGAGCCAATCAAAGACCAATCTCCGTCCCTGCTCTCGCCAAGCCCGTTGACGTCTTCATTGAGAGGAAAGGTGTCCATTCAGCATGTTTCCGTGGGGCCGGCTCTGTGTGTGTGTGTGTGTGTGTGTGTGTGTGTGTGTGTGTGTGTGTGTGTGTGTGTGTGTGTGTGTGTGTTGTGCGTGCGTGTGTGTTGTGCGTGCGTGTGTGTGTGTGTTTGTGCTGTGCGTGCGTGTTTGTGCGTCTGTGTGTGTGTGTGTGTGTGTGTGTGTGTGTGTGTGTGTGTGTGTGTGTGTGTGTGTGTGTGTGTGCGTGCCTGTGTGTGTGTGTGTGTGTGAGAGAGAGTTCGCGCGCGTGTGTGTAATTGTGCGTTAGTGTGGATAAGTCTGTGCGCACGCGCACGTGTGGGTGTATGTGTCAGCGCGCTTCTGTGTGTTTGGTGTTGTGTGTGTGTGTGTGTGTGTGTGTGTGTGTGTGTGTGTGTGTGTGTGTGTGTGTGTGTGTGTGTGTGTATGTGTGTGTGTGTGTGTGTGTGCGCGCACGCGTTCGTATAGATGTGTGTAGGTGTGTGCGGGCATGTGGACGGAATGAATTTCATGTATGAGCTCGTTTGACATAACACCATAATTATCAATTCATTCCCTGTTAAGACTATGTCATTTGCGAATATGGAACTGACAGGGATAATGAACGCGGATTTTGCCACCGATATTTAGATATGAAAGATGTGGGCTTTTGCTGTTGTCCTTGCTTGGTACATGTTTACTACTGCATGGATGAATTCGGTAGATGTGACTTCTCTTACAATACAATAATACTTGATTAATCCTTACAAAAAAAACAGGAACTTCAGTTGCTGTCTGTAACAAATAATAACAAGTACATAAAGAATAATTAAATACTATACAGTTTGACTCACTTAATTAGAATAAAAACTTAATAAAATCAAGTTAAAAAAACAAGAAGAAAATACAGTTGCAATCACAATGGTGCCCGTATCGTTCACACAAATACTAGTTGTCATACCCTTAAGTTTATCTTAAGTCACACCACACACACACACACACACACACACACACACACACACACACACACACACACACACACACACACACACACACCACACACACACACATTCACACACACATACACACACACAATCGCGTCTTCTCAAACAAACAAACATCCGGCTAGAAGGCACTTAAAATCACTGTATATCCACACTCGTGTCTCGCATACACCTCGACATAGCTTTGAAATGTGCATATACTCACGACAGATTTTGACCGTCCTGAGACGACCCTGACGTGACGTTGAAATCCTGTTACTAACTGATTGCCAACTAACGTCTCAGCGACGCCGAACATCACACGGGGGGTGGAAGTGGCAGCGGATCAACCTGACGAAGCCGGTGGGTAGCGAGCATGCAGAGGAGCATCGGAAGGCGAAGAGGAGGGCAAGGCCGCTCCTGGCACCTTGTTCACCCTGTTGGAGGAGAAGGACGTTCTCCTTCCAGGCCGCCAGCAACAGCGCCGTTCTCCTTCGCTTCAACTTGTCCCACACCACTTTCTCTATCCAGGTCTCCGCCTTCATGGTCAACTCCAGCGGAGCGAGACAGACAGGTGACTATAAGCACACTCCGAGCCTCGCTTTCTGGCACTGTTCCCACAAACTCTGCCAGAACTGGTTACGGCATTGAAGGGGCACTCTTTGTCTCCGCGCAGCTGTCCACCCACGCTGTCAGCGCCTTCCGAAAGGTCTGGATACTAACAAGACTGTGAAAGCAATATAGCGTCGAAGCACGCTCGTAAACGTGAGGCGCCTGTTGCCCCTGGTGAAAAATGAGTTCCGTCTCGACTGAAACAATTGCGTCTTATTTGACGATTATAGAAAGAAACGCCTGACACAGTTTGAGTTGTTCGTTACAATTACACTTACTCAGTTAGCTGACAGATTTTGGAGACCTATGGCGTATCCAGTTATAGCAGTGGTTGGAGGATGGATGTCGTAAACCAGTCCTTGGAGTCTGGTGGCTAGACTCTGACCATAGTGCTTCGTTTGGGTAAGTCTGGTGGCTAGACTCTCAAGTCTGGTGGCTAGACTCTGTGACCATAGCGCATTGTTTGGGCAAGTCTGGTGACAAAAGCGCAAATCTGGTGGCTAGGCTATGTGACCATAGCGCTTCGTTTGGGCATGTCTGGTGACTATAGACTCTGTGACCATAGCGCTTCGCATAGTCTCCAAGCATCGGTTTACGACATCCTTCCTTCATCCACTGCCGTAGTTTGTTACGCCGTACTTCTTTGTTTTCAGCGAATTGACATTTTTTCGTTGGTGCTCAAAATGATGGCAGTGAGTCTGTAGCCATACAAACAGCTCTCATTATATCGGGCCGCGCGCGTGTGTGTGTGTGTGTGTGTGTGTGTGTGTGTGTGTGTGTGTGTGTGTGTGTGTGTGTGTGTGTGTGTGACCGTTTACTATGCTTAGGCCAGTACAACTGAAGTGACAGTGTGCATGGTTGTATGGGGGTACACAGAACGTCCATAGCAGTTTCTTGTGGCACCAGCCATACCAGCGCTGTAAGTACATACACCACTTCGCCGGATATTCAGAAACGCTCTATAAAAGGCTGGGCGCATGTAGAATCACATGCGAGCGCAGGTAAGTCTGCTCGAGAGCGGAGAATAGCGTTATATTTGATAAAATCGATCAACAGCAATAACAACAAATAAAAGCAGAATCGTTTAAAATCGAGACGGACTTTTTTGGGTTTTATTTCTTTGTTTGTTTGTTGTTTTTACCCAGACCAGACGCACCCCATGTTTTCGAGTGCTTCGACGCTCTGCTGCTCCATCAGTCTTAATACTCAAACCGTTTCGCAGATTTGACGGAGGGCGGTGACAGCGTGAGACCTATACGAGCGATTTCGGTAGACAGACGCGCGGTGTTAAGAAATGCTACTTCGGCAGAGTTTTGAGGAAGGGTGCCGGAAAGCGATTCTGGAAGTATGGGCAAGTCTGTGTGACTAGCTAAAAAGGACCGATATTAAGACAGATTGTTCCTTTCCAGGCACGGGAGATACACACACACACACACACACACACACACACACACACACACACACACACACACACACACACACACACACACATGCACTCACGCACGCACGCACGCACGCAAGCACGCACGCACGCACACATTCACTTCCGATGCGAGGAATACTGTAATTATATATAATTTAAATTGTTTTGGTATACATTTTGTATGCTACGCATATAATCTTGTTAAAAGCGCGGTGTGCTTACCCTTGTCGGTGAAATATACCTCGCTCTAAACATCACCGCTATCATTATCATCATTGTTATCATTTTATTATTGGTGTCATTATCTTCGACCATGCTGATGAAAGGTAATGTGTTCTTGGCACGGTGGTTGTGGTTTCAGTGTTTGAGAACGTAAGCTACCCAAGAACTAGCGATATGAAGTCGTACAAGAATCTCACGCAGCTACCGGATGTGCTGTTTCTTCCGCCCTTTGACCCCGACTTCGGCGACAATGGCGGACGGTATGTTGAACCAGCTGTGACACGCCTCACAAATTATTCGGTGATGATGATGATGTAGAGCTTCATGTCCTTGGACGTCGCTTGACATATTAGGGACAAACTGTGACCAGTGCCAAAGCATGGTTCAGTGTTGCCTTACGTCCACAGAAACCGTAAGGCCCATTAGGACGGAAAGCCCAGGACGGCCACCTCGACCTTTACACAGCTCCTGAACTCTGCACAAATTATTCATGAATGTGTGGGTTTTCTAACCTCTTCACTGCCCCGACGCATACCGGGCGAAAAGGTGTACACAAAGGGCTTGCGAAGAGAACATTTATTGGGTCTATGTAAACCTGCTATCATTACTGTGCAGTTTTATGAAAATCCATGTTCGTTGTACGGGTGAAGAAGTGAAGCGGAAGAAGGAGGAAAGGGTGTGTGCGTGTGTGTGTGTGTGTGTGTGTGTGTGTGTGTGTGTGTGTGTTGGGGGGGGGGGGGGGTCACTAAAGGATTTAAAATTTCGTATTTTTCTTTGCCGCATATTGGTTCATGGCACGCATAGCACTGGAAGGGTTAAGTGCAGATACATTATTTCTGGTTGGTTGCATGTAGTGTTAGTTGGTGCTATTGAGCCCAGTGCGTAATGTGTATGTCTTTTATTTGTGTGTGTGTGTGTGTGTGTGTGTGTGTGTGTGTGTGTGTGTGTGTGTGTGTGTGTGTGTGTGTGTGTGTGCGAGAGAGAGAAGAGGGCGGAATTCTCCATAAGCAGCCTGGAGTACCTTTGTTTGCTTGACCTACTTCCAGCATTTCCATATGTCAAATCTTTGACCTACTTATTATTCAG
>OY757553.1:2229400-2244400 GCA_963584105.1 Alviniconcha strummeri
TTCGTCTGACTGACGATGGCCCTCTCTTAAGTTCCCGTAACGTTTCCAACAGTTCCATTGTTCGTCTGATTGACGATGGCCCTCTCTTATGTTCCCCCAACGTTTCCAACAGTCCCAATGTTCCAATGTTAATCTGATTGACGATGGCTCTCTCTTATGTTCCCCTAACGTTTCCAACAGTTCCAATGTATCAATGTTCATCTGATTGACGATGGCCCTCTCTTATGTTCCCCCAACGTTTCTAACAGTTCCAGTGTTCGTCTGATTGATGGTGGCCCTCGCAAGGAAGTCGTCAAGCATTTCCTCTTTCCACCCCTCTCTTTTATATTAATACATGTCTCTTTTGCCGTGTTTATCAGTCCGTTGTTTATCCTGTCTGTTAATGTGCACGAGAGACAAATTTCCGTGGAAACTTGTACTGGGACAGTAAAGAGTCTGATTCTGACTTTAAAAATGTCCACGTCGCAGGTTTCTGAAGGAGGTGTTCATCCAGGACATCAACACGGGCCGTAGCTGGCACTGCATGTACAACGACTGGATCAGCGTGGAGCACGGCTCGGGTGACCTGTGCGTGGAGGTGCCTTCCGTTGTTCCAGAGGAGATTCACAAGAAGCGTCTGTATCAGACGATGCTCATGACGAGCCAGGGCCTGCGGAACCGTCACATCTGGGTCAGCATCCTGCTCAAGCCGTACTACAGGTACGTACTGCTCTCCACCACAGGCTGCTGGAACCGTCACATCTGGGTCAGCATCCTGCTCAAGCCGTACTACAGGTACGTACTGCTCTCCACCACAGGCTGCTGGAACCGTCACATATGGGTCAGCATCCTGCTCAAGCCGTACTACAGGTACGTACTGCTCTCCACCACAGGCTGCTGGAACCGTCATATCTGGGTCAGCATCCTGCTCAAGCCGTACTACAGGTACGTACTGCTAACCACCACAGGCTGCTGCCGTCCTCTGTCTGACAACCCGGAGTCGGCATGCGTTCTCCTGTCATTTGAGGCCTGGTGTGGGTCAGAATATAGCCTTGCATGCTTCGCCCGTTGCCAGAACTTTCCTCCATTGTCCTGATTTCGACCCGTTCGTGGACCATTCGTCTTCATTTTTTATTTTTATTTTTTATATATAGAATTATTCTCCGCTCTCGAGCAGACTTACTGCTCGCATGTGACTCTATGTGAGTGACTATAGGTTTTTATAGCGCCTTTTTGAATATTCACCGAAGTAGTGTACGTACAGCGCTGACATGGCTGATGCGACATGAAACTGCTGGCACTGCCGGCGCGGTCTGTGTACACCATACAACCATGCACCATGTCACTTCATGCAACGCCACATACGTGAGGTGCATGCGTGTTTAGCTGTAACCTGCCACCTGCACCTTTGGTAGAATGACCGTAGAACCGGAGCCTAACCATTCTTGTGCAGTCAGTGTTCTGTACAGTAGTCTTTTCGTTGTGTTTGTTGACCTTTGTCTGTTTACACCGCCTTCCTTTAATATAGGTCGTCTGAAAAGTATGGTCTGAGAGTGGTGTCATCTGATGTTGGGTAGTCTCTGTACTGCCTTACCCTCTGTTCCGATGATCGTTGTATGGGTGTAAAGACACTATAAGACAAAGCTTACATGTTTTCGGAATGACAGAAACAGGTATCTTTGTTCATTGTGAGGGCCGGGGCGGTCACAGTTTTATAAGATTAAAAAAAAAAATCTTTTCACGATAAAACGCTCGGCTGACCGTTCAACGTTGTTGTTTCTGTTGTTGTAATTATTATTATTGCCTTTGGCCCACTTTCTGGATCAGGAGAGAGTGCGATGTGAATGGAGAGTTGAATACCCACTGTCACGTTCTGCTTTCCCTTGCACTCCACTCCCCCTCCCCGCCCACAATCCCCAACAAACACACATATGCACACATAAGCACGCGAACACTCACGCACTCACGCACACACGCGCGCACGCCTGCCCGCCCGCAAGCACACACACACACACACACACACACACACACACACACACACACACACACACACATTCACACACACACACACACACACACACACACACACACACACACACACACACACACACACACACACACACACATATTACACACACCATATGTGAGTCAATGAGTCGAGAAATGTTAGGAGTAGGAGACAGAGAAAAGGTGAGTCAATGAGTCGAGTTGTGAGTTGAAGGCAGAAAAACAACAACACCAAAAACGAACTTGTCGATCGACAATTAGCTTGCTGCAGCTGCCAAGAATAAGGTGGGAATTTGATTTCTCGGTTACTAATACCTGTCCGAACCATTGCAGCCCGTTCACCCGAGTTCAGCGTGTGACGTGCGCCTTGTGCATCCTTCTGACCACCATGCTCAGCAGCCTCATGTTCTACGGTCTGCCGTCCAAGGATCCCAAACAGCAGGTTGGTTTGTGTCGCCTTTCTACGGCCAGTCAAAGCGTACGGCCTTATGATGAATAAAGCATTTGACTTATGGCTGAAGGTCCCAAACAACAGGTTGGTTTGTGTCGCCCTTCTACGTCCAGTCAAAGCGTACGGTCTTTTCATGAAAATCACAGTTCACTGTTATGTTGAGCGGCCTGAAGATCCCAAACAGCACCCTGGTTTGTGTCGCTCTTCTTAGGCCAGTCACAGCGTACAGTAACTATGACGAATAACACATTAATCTCGACCGTTATGCCTGAAGATCCCAAACAGCACCCTGGTTTGTGTCGCTCTTCTTCGGCCAGTCACAGCGTACAGTAACTATGACGAATAACACATTAATCTCGACCGTTATGCCTGAAGATCCCAAACAGCACCCTGGTTTGTGTCGCTCTTCTTCGGCCAGTCACAGCGTACAGTAACTATGACGAATAACACATTAATTTCGACCGTTATGCCTGAAGATCCCAAACAGCACCCTGGTTTGTGTCGCTCTTCTTCGGCCAGTCACAGCGTACAGTAACTATGACGAATAACACATTAATTTCGACCGTTATGCCTGAAGGTCCCAAACAGCACCCTGGTTTGTGTCGCTCTTCTTCGGCCAGTCACAGCGTACAGTAACTATGACGAATAACACATTAATTTCGACCGTTATGCCTGAAGATCCCAAACAGCAGTCTGGTTTGTGTCGCTGTTATATGGCCGGTCACAGTGTACAGTCTTATGGTGAATGACACATTTAACCGTTATGTTGAGCAGCCTGAAGATCCCAAACAGCAGCCAGGTTTGTGTCACTGTGTGTACGGCCGGTCACAGCTTGTAGTCGTTTGTTTGACAAAGCTAATTGTTGACCTTTATGTTGAGCGGCCTGACGATCCCAAATAGCAGGCCAGTTTGTGCCACTCTTGTAGAGTCACTCATAATTTCTGACAACCATCCGAAGCAATAACACTGGCTTGTGTCACTTTTCCACAGTCACTCGAAACTTCTAAAAACCACCGCAGACAGCAAGCTAGGCTGATGATGATGAGTTGATGCTTAATGTCCTCAGATGTCATTTGACATATTAGGGACAAGTTGTGACCAATGCCGAAGCACGGTTCAATAAAATCCACATACGTAAGGTGTATGCGTGTTTAGCTGTAACCTGCCATCTGCACTTTTGGCAGAATGACCGGGATTTTTTACGTGCTACTGTGGTAACACGGGGGTGGAACGGATACCGAAATAAGAGTCAGCACAGAAAGTCGACCCTGGAGAAGAAAATTCTCCCGCCGTTCCAGCAGGGATTCGAACCCGCGACCTTTCAATCACGAGTCCGGCGCTCTAACCACTGAGCTATCCCCGCCCCAACAAGCTAGGCCTGTGTGTTTGTTATTGTATAGTAACTCGAAACGTCTGACAGCCATCCCAGACAACACGAGTGGTGTTTGCTTCGCTGTTGTACAGTAACTCGAAACGTCTGACATAACAAGTGTCAAAAAAGATACAACAAACCAGGAAATGTATAAACAGCTCTATTTACAACTCATTGCAGAATAGCCTTTATCAGAAATTGTTTTCACCGACGGTTCTAAAACAGAGGACGGAGTTGCTGCGACGGCTGTATCAACTAAACGAATCATATAAACCTTTTACCTGCCGGCTTCCAGACGACAGTTCAGTATATACAGCAGAGTTGAGAGCTATTATTTTAGCTCTCAAACATGTTTATTATTCTAAAGGAAAATCGTTTTTGATATTATCAGATTCCCTCTCATCTTTACAGTCGATATTTAACCTAAAGTATGACCATCCAGCCTTAGTTCAGATATTAGACTTATATACAGAAATGACAAGATACGGGAGAGAGGTTGTTTTCATCTGGGTTCCCGGCCATGTTGGCATTAGGGGAAATTCGGCTGCAGATTCTTCAACTAAGGATGCCCTTGATGGAGACATCTCGGTTGAGCTCATCCCATTCTCAGACCTATAATCACGCACAAATAAATATATATTAGAACTGTGGCAATCTGAGTGGGATGAGTTCCCGGAAAATAAATTATATAAGATATTTCCAATACTAAAAGAATGTATTGTTTGTCCCCGGACAAACAGAAAAGAAGAGACTGTGATGGCCCGATTGCACATTGGCCATTCTTTTATTACTCATTCCTTTTTATTGAAGGGTGAGGAACCGCCAATGTGCATCGGATGTGATAAACGTTTGATCATAGAGCATATTTTACTTACTTGTTCGGATTTTATTGAAATAAGAGAGAGACACTTTACAGCTAAATCACTGCGCATGTTATTTCAAGATATTTTACCTGAGAAGATTTTTAACATTTTGAAAGAAAAATATAAATTTGAGATCACTTAAAGTTATGTTTATGTTATGCAGCTTTTAAGCATGGTTTTAAAACTGTATATATAGACTCATTTTAAGAAATACATATTATTAAAATATAAGAGATGTGTATCGCCCTGATATAACCATACCGGTTGACTGGGCGTAAAATACCAACTTACTTACTTACTTACGTCTGACAACCATCCCAGACAACACGAGTGGTATTTGCTCGCTTTGCTGTTGTACAGTAACTCGAAACATCTGACAGCTATCCCAGACAACACGAGTGGTGTTTGCTTTGCTGTTGTACAGTCAAAACCATCCCAAGCAACCGGATGGGTGTGTGTTTGTTGTAGGGTCACTAGAAACCTCTGGTGATTTACTGCTGTACAGCCACCAGAAACTTCTGACACCATCCCAAACAACACGATCGGTGTCATTCTTTTAATTTTTATTTTAAATATTGTTTTACAGGTAGTAAAAGCTGCTGACAACTGTCCCAAACAGCAAAAGTAGTTTGTGTTGATGTTTACAGTCACTAAACATTTCAGGCTGACAACCGTCGTGAACAAAAAGACAGGCTTCGGGCACTGTTGGCAGTCACTAAAAAATATATGGTTCGGATAACCTAGCTGTCTGTGAGACTTTCCTGGAAGCAACTGCATCAGCAGCTCTGATTGGCAGGGAAAGTCAACCAACGACCGGTTTGATTCGGCACTGTCCAGTATAGCATCCTTCCGCGTTATGTCATGTGGTCATTCATTCTACACTGTCCAGTATAGCATCCTTCCGCGTTACGTCATGTGGTCATTCATTCTGCGCTGTCCAGTATAGCATCCTTCCTCGTTATGTCATGTGGTCATTCATTCTACACTGTAAGTGTAGCATCCTTCCGCGTTATGTCATGTGGTCATTCATTCTGCAGTCCAGTATAGCATCCTTCCGTGTTACGTCATGTGGTCATTCATTCTGCACTGTCCAGTATAGCATCCTTCCGCGTTACATCATGTGGTCATTCATTCTGCACTGTCCAGTATAGCATCCTTCCGCGTTACATCATGTGGTCATTCATTCTGCACTGTCCAGTATAGCATCCTTCCGCGTTATGTCATGTGTCATTCATTCTGCACTGTCCAGTATAGCATCCTTCCGCGGTACGTCATGTGGTCATTCATTCTGCACTGTCCAGTATAGCATCCTTCCGTGTTACGTCATGTGGTCATTCATTCTGCAGTCCAGTATAGCATCCTTCCGCGTTACGTCATGTGGTCATTCATTCTGCACTGTCCAGTATAGCATCTTTCCGCGTTATGTCATGTGGTCATTCATTCTACACTGTCCAGTATAGCATCCTTCCGCGTTATGTCATGTGGTCATTCATTCTGCACTGTCCAGTATAGCATCCTTCCGTGTTACGTCATGTGGTCATTCATTCTGCAGTCCAGTATAGCATCCTTCCGCGTTACGTCATGTGGTCATTCATTCTGCACTGTCCAGTATAGCATCTTTCCGCGTTATGTCATGTGGTCATTCATTCTACACTGTCCAGTATAGCATCCTTCCGCGTTATGTCATGTGGTCATTCATTCTACACTGTCCAGTATAGCATCCTTCCGCGGTACTTCATGTGGTCATTCATTCTGCACTGTCCAATATAGCATCCTTCCGCGGTAAGTTATGTGGTCATTCATTCATTCTGCACTGTCCAGTATAGCATCCTTCCGCGGTACGTCATGTGGTCATTCATTCTGCAGTCCAGTATAGCATCCTTCCACGCTAAGTCATGTGGTCCACGTTCTTTCTCATACCCAGGCTCCAACACCTGGAACTAACTCCCTGTTTCTGTAGGTCATGCTACCTCTGTCAGTTCTTCCTTCAAAACCTTTACTTTTCAGAAACCTTTTCTCTACTCCCATTGTATGTGTGTGTGTGTGTGTGTGTGTGTGCGTGTGCGTGCGTGCGTGCGTGCGTGCGTGCGTGCGTGCGTGCGTGCGTGCGTGCGTGCGTGGAAAAAAGAGAAAGATGTGACAGAGACAATCTTGAATATCATGGGATTCTCCAAAGAGACATTAATTTCTGCGTCCGCAGTAGCCCCACCTTGTGGTGCCTTAAAAAACTTCATTCATAGATAATATACGGCAGTTTTCACAAATCTCTGATGAGCAAATCTTTAACTGTGGCTGCCCATGTGGCGGGATAATAAAGAATTTAGAAACCTGCCACACACGCAATTATCCTCTCATCCTTGGGCCGTTAAACTATTTTGATAGGTATGGCGGTTACAAATTTCCATTGTGATTATTACTATCTTATGAAATGTAATTGTCACTGGGCTACACCAGATCATCCCCCGTGTTTAGTTGGGGGAAGGCGACAACAACAACAACCAAAAACAACAACCAACATCAACAACAGCCAACAACAACAACCAACAACATCAACCAACATCAACAACATCAACCAACATCAACAACCAAAAACATCAACCAACATCAACAACCAGCAACAACAACCGAAAACATCAAGCAACAGCAACAATAAACAGCAACAACTAACAACATCAACAACATTATCTCCGCCCTTAGCCTTTTTTTCTTTTCTTTTTTTTCTTTTGCGCGCAGGTCAGCATGGGACCACTGAGACTAAACATGCGCTCCATAATCATCGGCATCCAGACCGCGTTCATAGTGATGCCCATCAACATGCTTCTCGTCTCGCTCTTCTCGCGCACCAGTCGCAGGCCGCCCACCAAGCAGTACCAGACCTTCACACTGGACGAGCCGGAAGTGTTCGCCAAGAAGAGGCTCTCCATGGGCGCGTCGAACGCAGTTAGCGTCTCGGAAGCGGAGGCGTCGTCAGACGGGGCATCGTACAACATCTCTGGAGGGGAATCTTCCGTGGACGTGGTTCGCTCCGACGACGACGTTCCCATTAGCAATGTCGATCTAGGTCCTGCCGCGAAGCAGAATGATCAGAAGCAGGGTCACGTCACGGAGCAGGGTCTCAAAGCATCCGACGTAAATGTGAACGTTTCCGCTCACACGGACGACCCTGAAGGCCGGTGGAGTCACCTTGAACTCGCTGCTCGAGGCCCTCCTGGCGCATCCGGCGAGCGCGGCGACGACAGAGTTCCCGAAGGAAGTGGTGGTCTCGCCAGCAGTCCAGAGAGCGCGGCGGGCATCCAGCCGCCGGACACGACTGCCTTCCCCGGGTCCGGCCCCGGCTGCCGGCAGGAGGCAGGGCGTGGACAGCGCTATGCTCGGGCTGGGGACCCACTGGACAGCAACAACTCGGCCAACAGGTCTGGCTGCAGCCCCACACCCCGTGAGCCCAACGTATACAGGGTGCGTGAACCTCGTCCGTATAGATCGGCGACTGCGGGGCTGGGCTTCATCAGGGAGACGGTGTGGTTTCAGAACGCCGTCGCCTACCTCCGCAGCAACATCAACAGGCTGATGGCGCAAGCCCGAGCACGCGAAGAACGACGAAGCAGAGAGCTGTCTAAACGGCCCTTGACCTACAGCGTGCGGTGGTCAGAGCCCAAGGAATCTAGGCAAGGCGCGTCTTCCTTCCGGCCGGGGTCGTATTTCGATCATCTGCGAGCCCGAAAACAGAGTCAGCCTCGCCCGCAAAACAGGACAAAGCCTCAAGGGAGCGTTGAACCGTCCGCTCGTCCCACCGCAGATTGTGACACGCAACCGGACGCCGAGACACTTTCCTACCAAGCTGGATCTGACAGCGCGGAGCTGAAGGCCGAGATCCCGGATCAGCCTTGGCCACAAGATTGCAGAGAACACCAACAGGGAAGCACGGAGCCTTCCGCTCATCCAAACGCAGGTGGCGAGAGAAAGCCAGAGACGAGGAGAGGAACGTCTTTGCTGAGAGGTAGATCTTACTTTGACAAGCTGAAGGCAAAGACGCAGGAGCGACCGAGGTCACAGGACGAACTACTCACGACGACCTATCACTCTCATCAGGGTGCCGGGGATCAGGCACTGTCCTTTTCCGGGGATTGGGAGGGACACTCGAACGCCCCGTGCTGGGACGACCTGAGAGACGGGAGGCTGGGCTGGAGCGAGCCTGATATAGACGGCAATTCCACAGACGAGGTGAGCAGGTCCCCAGTCCCTCGGCAGACCAGGACCCGCCCCGTTACGCCAGCCCAGCCGACCTGCTGGTTTTGTGGCTCGGTGCCGGGCCAGCAGCAGACCCTGCAACACCTCCGAGCTCTGTCCGCTCAAAGGGAAAGGTCCAGGGGCAAGGGTGATAGAGCAGCGACGGTGAGCGACAGGCCAGGCATCAAGGACACGCTGAAGAAAAAGATGAAGAATCTGAGGAACAAGGCGGCGGCCAGTCAGCTCCAAGATGAACCGGCGAAGACGGAGCCCGAAGAAGAAATCCCCTTCGACGTCATTCGCCGCCAACACGACAGCGAGTGCGAGAAAGCCCGGGCCAAAGGGGCAAGAGCCCTGAAGATGTTCAAACGAAGAGCGGCGCAGTGCATAGCCGAGGATTTCGTCAACTCCAACACGAACGCCGAGGAGGCAAAAGTCTTCGAGTCGTCCACGGACAAAATAGACCCCACCGGCGACAAAGCCAAGGCTGCAGCCAGGCGGCGGTCGTACAAAGCACCAAAGGGGGTAGACGACGCTGGGGTATCAGTAGATCAGGTGGTGATTGGCATCGATGACTCGGAGGAGGAGGACGACTATGAGACGGCCCCTGCGACGGGCGGCTGTAAACAGTGCGCCAAGGCCACCTTCAAAGGTGCCTATGCCACTATCATGTGTCTCGTCTTCTGCGACTGTCCCAAAGAGTAAGTATAGACATTATGACGTTGAGCACTGCTAATTCTGTCCCATGTGTGTGTTTGTGTGTGTGTGAATGTGTGTGTGTGTGTGTGTGTGTGTGTGTGTGTGTGTGTGTGTGTGTGTGTGTGTGTGTGTGTGTGTGTGTGTGACAGAGACAGAGAGAGAGAGCGTGTGTGGATGTGGGTGTGAATGGAAAGGAATAGTGATAATTATGCTTGTCTCTATTGCGTATACATAGACCACATGAATGAGTGTGACATGCTGTTTATTTTGCAGTGCATTTCTGTAAGCAGTATAATTATATTCTATTTGATAATTCTTCTGGTATTAATGTTGTGTCTCTCTTGTTGCGCGCTCTTAAACTGCAAATCTTTTGAGACATGTACAGTTTGGTTGCTGTTCATGCATGGCAACCCGCATTTTCCTTCACATGGGAAGACATACTTGAGTTGACCTGACTTGATTTGACTTGGCTTGGTTTAACTTGATTTGCCTTGACTTAACTTGATTTCACTTGACTTGATTTGCGTTGATTTCACCTGACATGGTGCGCAGAGTGAAGCTCCCGTGGTGGTCAGTATACCTGACCTGGACCTTTGCCATGTGTGTGGCTCTGGGCTCCTCCTGGGTGGTGACGCTTTACGGACTCCGCCTGGGCTACCAGCGGTCCGTGGATTGGCTCGTGGCGTTCTTCACGGGCTTCTTCAGCAACGCTTTCTTCATCGCACCCTGCAGGGTCATGCTCATCTCCCTTGTCTACATCGTCATCCTTCGCCAGCACGTCAACTTCAGGGAGGAGGCCGCCGTGAGGGTTCACGGTAGGTCTGACTCCCAACTCAGGCAGTCCAGAGAGCGCGGCTGGCATCCAGCCGCCAGACACCACTGCCTTCCCCGGGTCCCAACTCCCATCCTCGCTTTCCGGCACCCTTCCTCCCAACTCCCATCCTCGCTTTCCGGCACCGTTCTCCGTACTCCCACCCCGGCTTTCCGGCACCCTACCTCCAAACTCCAAGCCTCGCTTCCGGTTTATGATGTATATGTAGGCTAATTGCTGCAGTGGTTGGAGGAAGGAGGTCGTGAACCGGTGCTTGGAATTTGGGTAAATGGTTGTATGGAAGAGCGTAATTATTAAGCTATGGTGGTAAGTGTTACAGGGACACAGTGCTGGTTGTAATGACAGGTTGGGTTTTTAAAGTATGATGTTGATATTGTAGCCTAGTGGTTGTGATCAGGATATGATGTTGGTATTACAGCCTAGTGGTTGTGATCAGGATATGATGTTGGTATTACAGCCTAGTGGTTGTGATCAGGATATGATGTTGGTATTACAGCCTAGTGGTTGTGATCAGGATATGATGTTGGTATTATAGCCAAGTGGTTGTGATCAGGATACTTATGATGTTGATGTTATAGCCTAGTGTTTGCGATCAGGATATGATGTTGATATTGTAGTGTAGTGTTTGTGATCAGGATACTATGTTGATATTATAGCCTAGTGTTTGTGATCAGGATACGATGTTGATAAAGCTTAGTGTTTATGATCAGGATACGATGTTGATAATTATAATCTAGTGGTTGTGATCAGAATATGATGTTGGTATTATAGCCAGTGGTTGTGATCAGGATATTATGTTGATATTATAGGCTAGTGTTTGTGGTCAGGATATGATGTTGATATAACCAAGTGGTTGTGATCAGGATATGGTGTTGATACTATAGCCTAGTGTTTGCGATCAGGATACGATGTTGGTTTTATAGCCCAGTGGTTGGGATTGGGATATGATGTTGGTATTATAGCCTAATGTTTGTAATCAGAATATGATGTTGATATTATAGCCTAGTGTTTGTGATCAGCATGTGATGTTCATATTATAGCCTAGTGTTTGTGATCAGGATATGATGTTGGTATTATAGCCTAGTGTTTGTGATCAGGATATAATGTTGGTATTATAGCCTAGTGTTTGTGATCAGGATATAATGTTGGTATTATAGCCTAGTATTTGTAATCAAGATATGATGTTGATATTATAGCCTAGTGGTTGTGATCAGATGTTGGTATTATAGCCTAGTGGTTGTGATCAGGATATGATGTTGATATTATAGCGTAGTGTTTGTGATCAGGGTATGATGTTCATATAGCCTAGTGTTTGTGATCAGGATATGATGTTGTTATTATAGCCTAGTGTCTGTGATCAGGATATGATATTGATATCATAGCCTAGTGTTTGTGATCAGGATGTGATGTTGATATTATAGCCTAGTGGCTGCGATCAGGATATGATATTGATATCATAGCCTAGTGTTTGTGATCAGGATGTGATGTTGATATTATAGCCTAGTGGCTGCGATCAGGATATGATGTTGGTATTATAGCCTAATGGTTATGATCAGGATGTGATGATATCATAGCCTAGTGTTTGTGATCAGGATTCAAGATTCAGGATTACTTTATTATCTCATCAGAGGAATCAAAACGTGGCTGAACATTACCCATATCACAGTGCACAGTAGCGTGTATTTTATGTTTTAAAATTCAAAGAACAGTTATTGAAAATACAAAAGTTAGACAATAAACTAGTAATTTAGGTAATTCACACACACACACACACACACACACACACACACACACACACACTCACACTCACACACACACACACACACACACACACACACACACACACACACAGGATATGATGTTGATATTATAGCTTACTATTTGTGATCAGATGAACTGCCGCGTACTCCGTTGGTTGTAGTCAAGCTGTTGTTGATGGTCGTGATGTTGCTGCTGCTTCAGACGAGAACAACCAATTCCTGCATGTGAAAATGCTGCGTCAGTACGAAGCCCGGAGACGGATGCTGGATGGCATGTGGGCCACGATGGACTATGCCTATCCCGTACCTCGCAGCAAGGTCTCTCTCTCTCTCTCTCTCTCTCTCTCTCTCTCTCTCTCTCTCTCTCTCTCTCTCTCTCTCTCTCTCTCTCTCTCTCAGAGGCCGTGTGTGACTACACGTTACAAAGAGGATCGTTGAGGAAGGGACGGGTGGATGGGTGGGGATGATGGGGAGGGGGGGGGAGGGTAGGTTAGAGAGAGAGAGAGGTGTAACCATGCTCTTTACTAAGTTCGGATGTATGTTTTCCCACGCACTTGCGTTTAGGTTTGCCTAGTATACTCTGGTGTTGTATCCCATGTAGTGAATGCTGTAACTTACTATGTGTCGGACTTAACGTTCATATTTTGGGTAACATTTCATACTTTATATGTCAGTTACAATGAATGTGTTCCTGCTGTATTGTTAGAAGTCTTAAGCACTTGCAAAAAATAAATCTTCTGAGTCTCTCTCTCTCTCTCTCTCTCTCTCTCTCTCTCTCTCTCTCTCTCTCTCTCTCTCTCTCTCTCTCTCTCTCTCTCATTTGAAAATGTGTTTAATTTTAGCGACCCCAATGTGGCACTGTCACACTGGATTGACTTATTTCTTGATGTTATTAATAAGCATGCCCCCCTCAAAAAAAGAAAGGGAAAAAAAGAGAAAAAAAGGCGGGTGAAACACCAGACCATTCCACCATGGCTGAACACTGATATAAAGCAAGCCATGTTACTGAGGGACAAGTGTAGGAAGCAAAATAAATTTGTAGAATATAAGCAACAACGGAACAGTGTAAATTACCTTGTGAGGGAAGCCAAGATTTTTTATTATTTTTTATTGACCTTGCCGGAAATAAAGCAGATATATCATCCATGTGGAGAGCTATCAACACACTCACTAAAGGCCACAGCCCTGCAAACAATAATATTCCATCATAACTCACACCAGATGTCTTCAACGCCCACTTCGTATCTGTAGTCTCCAAGTTCTTACCAGACGATCAAACCGATGGGTCTCAGTATAATTGTCCTGATAGGTTAATAAACTTTTGCAGAGATCGAATCTTTCAAAATACCACATATTCAATTCCTCCTATATCTGAATTCCTCCTATAGTAGGAATATCTATCTCAAAGCTGGATGATACGAAATCTACAGGTTGTGATGGTATTAGTGTCAAACTTCTAAAAATTGCTCTTCCTTACATAGCTGAGACACTTACATATATTTATAACTTATGCATACAAAAGAATGTTTTTTCCAACCGCATTCAAGAGAGCTAAAGTAATTCCACTCCCTAAAACAAAAACTATCTCCACTGATCTGAACGATTACCGCCATATCTCGATCCTGTCTGTTCTCACAAAGCCACTAGAAAGACACATTCATAAACATTTGACAGACTTTTTAGAAACACACCAGCTTTTCCATTCCTTTCAATCTGGCTTCCGATGTGGGCATTCTTGTCAAGCGGCGGTTACCCGTTTCACTGATACTTGGCTCTCAGCTTTCAACAATCGTCAACAGTCAGGAGCTGTATTTCTCGATTTTTGCAAGGCTTTGGACCTGGTTCATCACAATATTATACTGAAAAAACTATCCACGTACAACTTAAGCATCGCAAATATAGCTTTCTTACGATCTTACTTACAGGATCGTCTACAATGCGTACTTGTAAATGGCACATACTCCCAAGAAACGTCTATAACAAGTGGAGTGCCTCAAGGGTCGATCCTAGGCCCGCTACTGTTTTGCATCTTTATTAATGACGTCCCTGTGTCTTACACGTGCGTCAGTCCAATGTGATTTATTTGCTGACGATGGAACCCATATTACAGCTAATGACAACAGAGATAATATACGTAGGGATTTACAACAAAGTCTATATGATGTCTCTGGATGGTGTTGTAGAAATCGGATGGCACTGAATTCCGGCGAAAACAAAATGCATGTTGATGGCGACGAGACAAAAACACCAGAAAAAACAACAACAGCTCCCTTTAAATCTAAAGTTCGAGACCACGCCAATAGAGCAAGTTTCAAAACATCGCCTACTTGGAGTGAATGTAGACGAACAGCTAAAGTGGCAAACGCACATTAACAATATTTGCAGAACCGTTTCTAGAAATATTTTTCTTCTTTCGAAACTGAGCCAAATTGTCAGCCAAAAATCCAAATTAGCCTTCTTCTTCGCACACATTATGTCACATATGAACTATGTTTCAAATGCATGGGGTGGATGTGCCGGTGTGCACATGAAGCAGCTGTATTCTCTCCACAAACGTGCCGTAAAATTCTTGATGCCAATTCCTAATTTAGTCTAAAACAAAAGTGCTGTGCTCTCAAACTACTCCCTTTATACAAACAACTATTGCTCAACAAATGTGTTCTAATGCAAAAGGTTGTTCACGGCAAATCCCCGCAGTATTTGAAAGATCTCATGATTCCATCTGAACGTCTTCATGTTAATGGGAATAAACAGCTTTTGCCCAGAACAAGGATCGATATCTTTAAAACGAGTTTCTCCTTTTCAGGCTC
>OY757553.1:2245944-2253444 GCA_963584105.1 Alviniconcha strummeri
CACAAACTCAGTCGCGCACGCACCCCACTGACTTACGCTCGCACGCGGCACACACGCACGCCCTCTTCCCCCACCTCCATAACTCCCCGCATCCCCCCCCCTCCCCCCAACTTCTCCCCGTCCATACTGATAAGCCTTATGGTTTCGGTGGACGTTAAGCACCATGTTTACATACTTGCGTTGGCCCTTTGTGAGGCGGTTTGGCCTAGCGGTACGGCTTTAGGCTGGTAAGCAGAAGGGCTCTGAGGTCGATTCTGCTTTGGCTCTCCTTTCACTTCAGAAAGGTTGTGTTTTGTGAACACTGTCTTGTGACTTTGTCACTCGTGCAACGGACGTGATTTGCTGGAAGTAGGTAGGAACGCGTCAGCTGGGCTGATGGTCCAGCGTATAGCTATATTTCACTGGTACTAGTGGTAGTGAAAACCCCGCATTTCACCGCAACAAGATGGGCGGTAAAGACCACTGCCGTGGTGCCACTGGTCGAATAAAAGCCAGGAAATCCGCGGAACGTCTGTCCTTTAGTTTCAGTAACAAGGCAAAATATCGCAATCGGCGCTGACTCGAGAATGATCCCCAATCGGTTGAGAATGAAGTTGTTGTTTTTGTTCCCCCCCCCCGCCCCGCCCCCCCCCCCCCCCCCCCCCCACACACACACACATAGGCGGATCGCGCGCGCTTGGATCGCAAAGTGCGGATAGCCCACCCCACCCCACCACCCTTCTCTTTGGGCGTTAAGCACCATGTTTACTTAGTTTCAGTCAGACGCTCTACCAGCTGAGCTGTCCCCTTGTTGTTCGATCCTCATATTGTGAATTATGGGGTCTCGATATTAAAGTTAGGAAAACCAAAGTCATGATATTTTCAAGGGGGAAGATCAGAAAAATGCCGACATTCAATTTTAAATGAGGAAACTGTTGACCTTGTTTGGGATTATGAATATTTGGGAGTAAAATTTAACTATAATAACAAGTTTAAAAAGGCACAACAGTTACAGTTTTTACTTGCAAACAGGGCTATGTTTTCACTATTAAGGAAATGTCGGCAGCTAAATTTGCCACTAGATATACAATTAGAACTTTTTGAAAAATGTGTGCACCCAATCCTTCTGTATGGTTGTGAAATGTGGGCGTGCGAGAAGATGGATGTAATCTCAAAACTACAGCTTCGATTTTTAAAACTGATCTTAGGTGTCAAAGTTACAACCCCAACATGCATGGTGCTTGGGGAAGTGGGAAGATATCCGATAGAAATTGAAGCAAAATGCAGGATGTTAAGATTTTGGTATGGTTTGTGCAGTACCTCTCACTCTCTGAATCGCCTAAGATTTCTAACCTAATGTTTCAGCTATGTTCTAAGTTGTATTATGCATGCAATTATAAGCTCCCATGGCTTATGAAAGTGCTTTCGTTATTAGATAGTTTAGGATTATCTTATATTTGGTCTAACCAAATCCACACCATCGAAAGCTTTAAACGTATAGTGAAGCAAAGACTAATGGATCAATTTATACAAGAATGGCAAAGCAGAGTAGCAGAAAATAGTGTTTGTAGTAATTATCGTTTATTTAAAAAGAAATTTTGCTTTGAGAAATATCTAACCTATCTCCCATCTATCCTAAGACAAAGAGTATTGAAATTTAGACTTAGTAATCATAGACTGCCAATCCAGCAAAGACGATCGTTAGGTATTCCAAAGGATGAAAGAATATGTACTGTTTGTGACAGTGGTGAGGTAGGAGATGAATTTCACTATCTGCTTAACTGTTCCAACGAAAATGTCAAGAGAAACCGTACTAAGTATGTTGATAAATATTATACACATCATCCCAACCTGCCCAAATTTTGTAGTCTCATGAATACGACGTCAAAATCTAAGAATATCAAGCTTGCTAAATTTATTAGTTGTATTCTTCAATTATTTTGATTAAGCCAATAACGAACAACGAAAAGAAAAAAGAAAAAAAGAAATAGTTAATTTTTACGCCTTAGCCTTATATATTTATAACAACTTAGATTTGAGTTTGAGCATTTAATTATTTTTTATATATAAAGTGTGGTAGTTATTTATTACTTGTTCATGTACTTGTTCATAGGGCATGTCGTGTGCGAATGTAACTTCGCTTTCTAGCCCCCAGGGGCCAAAAGCTCAATAAAACCTTGAAACCTTGCACGATCTGAGTCATTCCAGTTGTTTCCGGGTAGGAAGCTTTCACGGTCACAATTTGGACTATTCACAAGTGTCGTAACGAATGACACTGAATGAACAATCAGTTGAGCGACTTCCGGTTTTATATGTGCTGCATCCGCGACAACAGTAGAGCGAGAAAATGTGAAACAGTGCAATACAACATCGCTAAACTCGCTCGACCCAGGCCAAACACGGCAACGATGTTTTGTCAAGTTTTGTCACCACGGCATGTCGCCCAGCGATTAGTGCACTGCGCAATTGCTGTTTCAACTGCCATGCTTGGGCAGAGTCACAAGGACAATGTCCGTTGCACTGCTGCTGAGGAACAACTCGAAGCGAAAGAAGTCCAACTTTCGCAGCCCAGCTCCACCTCCCTACTATCTCCTCTGGGCCAACTTGAAGGTCCAGCTCCACCTCCCTCCTCTAGATCTTTTGATCTTGCCTGGAACCTTGGGTCAGCCCGACATCTGAGGACATAGATATACCCAAACTCCAAGCACTCGTTTACGACATCCTTCCTTCAACCACAGCCGTATTTAGTTACGCCATAGGGTCCAGAAAACTGTCAGCTAACGAGCAGTTTTTCGTTGGTGCTCAAACAGTAGTAAGTTTGTTACAAACAACATAAATAAAACTAGGCGTGTCATTTATAGCCGCCGACAAAGTTTACACCAGCAACAAATAAAACCACAATCGTTTGAATCGAGACGGAACTCTCTTTTTTACCCGGGAGGGGGGGGGGGGGGGTGCTGGTGGTGGATGCGTCTCATGTTTACGTGCGTGCTTTGGCGCCAGGTTGCTTCTACAGTCATATAGTACCCGAACCTTTCGGAGGGCGCTGACCGCGTCGCTGGAGAGCCGCGCGGAGCTTCATCTTGGAGATTCGAACTGGACATTTTTCCAAGTCGGTTACCCTGTGGACACCCATACAGACATGAGCTTTTTACTAAGGGTATCGGTCACGCATCGCCGGGCTCTCGCTAGGTCAATCCTTGGTAGACGGAAGGAACGGTCTCTTCGGATGAAACCTCCGTCCTTGCCAATTGTACAAGGAATATCCGGACCGACCAAAGGAATCAGAAGCACATTCTGACACGGCAGTGCAAAAAATAAAAACAAAGGACAAAAACCTCCAGAAAAAGAAAGGGAAATCAACAAAAGAGGCAAAAGGTACACACAAATCCTCAACAAGAATGAATTCAGAATAAAGGCAGAAGAGGAAAAATGAAAAGAAATGGGAGAAAAAGAACAAAACGAATAGACGTGGCAAACACGGAAAAAGAAAGGAAAAACAGGAGGAACGGTACAACTACTGAACTACCAACAAATACCTCTGCCTAGTCTTAGAAACAAAACAAACGCGAGGCAAATAACAGTGAAAACAACCGAGAGACCGAGAGAAAAGCAAAAGCCGAAAGGTAAACAGAAACTCGGCGGGACTGTGCACACATTATAGACCAATGAAACTCGGCGGGACTGTGCACACATTATAGACCAATGAAACTCGGCGGGACTGTGCACACATTTTAGACCAATGAAACTCGGCGGGACTGTGCACACATTATAGACCAATGAAACTCGGCGGGACTGTGCACACATTTTAGACCAATGAAACTCGGCGGGACTGTGCACACATTATAGACCAATGAAACTCGGCGGGACTGTGCACACATTTTAGACCAATGAAACTCGGCGGGACTGTGCACACATTTTAGACCAATGAAACTCGGCGGGACTGTGCACACATTTTAGACCAATGAAACTCGGCGGGACTGTGCACACATTTTAGACCAATGAAACTCGGCGGGACTGTGCACACATTTTAGACCAATGAAACTCGGCGGGACTGTGCACACATTGTAGACCAATGAAACTCGGCGGGACTGTGCACACATTTTAGACCAATGAAACTCGGCGGGACTGTGCACACATTTTAGACCAATGAAACTCGGCGGGACTGTGCACACATTTTAGACCAATGAAACTCGGCGGGACTGTGCACACATTTTAGACCAATGAAACTCGGCGGGACTGTGCACACATTTTAGACCAATGAAACTCGGCGGGACTGTGCACACATTTTAGACCAATGAAACTCGGCGGGACTGTGCACACATTTTAGACCAATGAAACTCGGCGGGACTGTGCACACATTTTAGACCAATGAAACTCGGCGGGACTGTGCACACATTTTAGACCAATGAAACTCGGCGGGACTGTGCACACATTGTAGACCAATGAAACTCGGCGGGACTGTGCACACATTGTAGACCAATGAAACTCGGCGGGACTGTGCACACATTTTAGACCAATGAAACTCAGCGGGACTGTGCACACATTTTAGACCAATGAAACTCGGCGGGACTGTGCACACATTTTAGACCAATGAAACTCGGCGGGACTGTGCACACATTTTAGACCAATGAAACTCGGCGGGACTGTGCACACATTTTAGACCAATGAAACTCGGCGGGACTGTGCACACATTTTAGACCAATGAAACTCGGCGGGACTGTGCACACATTTTAGACCAATGAAACTCGGCGGGACTGTGCACACATTTTAGACCAATGAAACTCGGCGGGACTGTGCACACATTTTAGACCAAAGAAAACCGGGCTTCAGGAAAAATAGCTGTACTTTCATGGCTCCGAGAGAGAGAGAGAGAGAGAGAGAGAGAGAGAGAGAGAGAGAGAGAGAGAGAGAGAGAGAGAGAGAGAGAGAGAGCGTGCTTGCGTGCGAGCGTGCGTGCGTGTGCGTGTGTTTGCGTGTGCGTGTGTGTGTGTGTGTGTGTGTGTGTGTGTGTGTGTGTGTGTGTGTGTGTGTGTGTTTCTTTATCTCTTTGAACCAGTCTTGTGGTATGGTCTTTTGATTCTACCTGCAAGAAATGCATCGTATATGGAGGAGTACATAGACTGTATACAGGTCTATTGGATTAAAAAATAACTAAAAAATAACTAGCCTTTTGTTGCTTCTGTCTGTGTTGTATTATAACCGCCTCCTGAATGGGCTAGGGAATCGAGGAGGGCTGCATTTTCTCATTCCAGGGCTGTAGAAGTGTCCTCTTACCAAGATCGTGTGACGAGCTTGGCTTCATCTTTCATTCTACAACTTAACTCACGTTATCTCCCACAGCGAATTGTGACAAGCTGTGAAGGCGCGTGCAATACTGACATATACGACAGTTAATGGCCACGTAAATACCGGTAACTGAGACGACAACTCTACACAGCTGGCAGCGTCACGGCAGCGATAGCCAGGTGTAACTGATCCAGTTTATTCACAGCTTGCCTCGCCTTGTCCCTAACATAGTCCAGGTGACATCAAGAGGAGGGAGGTGAGCTGGACTCTCACGAAGAAGCCAGCCCAGAAGAGATCGAGAGCAGGGAGGTGGTGCTGGGCTTGAGAGTTGGACTTCTTTTGCTTCAGTTGTTTCCCAACGGCGGAGCTACGGACATTGTCTTTGTGACTCTGTTCTGCATAGCAGTTGCGTGGTGCGGTGGTCGCTGCGCAATGGCGGACGGACATCGCGTTAACATACTGTTGTTGTGGTAGCGGTCCACCGCAGCCTTGGTCTTCCGGGTCGGCGCCTGTCTCGAGGTTTCACTCTTCTGTCCCCCTTTCCCCACTCGTCCCCGTCCCTAATAGGCCTACTCGCCTCCGTGGAACAAAAGTCTCTCTCTCTCTCTCTCTCTCTCTCTCTCTCTCTCTCTCTCTCTCTCTCTCTCTCTCTCTCTCTCTCTCTCTCTCTCTCTCTCTCTCTCTCTCTCGTCCCTACCCAGTTAGGTCAGCCCGAATCAAGTAAGTAAACATGGTGCTTAACGTCCACAGAAACCATAAGGCTTATTAGGGACGGGGAGAAGGGGGAAAGGGTGTATGGAGGTAGGAGAAGAGGGAGATTATATACCTATCGCTACACTGTCACCACCAGAATGATTCCTGCATTAAGATGGGCAGCGATCAGAGCCGTTTTAATGTTTCAGTAGGAAGTGATGGACAAAGTCACAGGACAGTGTCCACAAACCACAACCTTTTTGAAGAGAAAGGAGAGCCGAAACGGTATCAAACCGAGGTCCTTCCTCTTACCAGCCTAACGCCTTACCGCTAGGCCAAACCGGCTCACAAGTCAGCCCGGTAGGTAGGTAGGTAGTGTTGCTTAATGTCCTCAGGTGCCGGTTGACATACTAGGGACAAGCTGAGACCAGTGCCGAAATATGGTTCAATAATTCTTTACGTCCATGGAAACCAGAAGGCTCGTTAGGACGGACAGCCCAGGACGGCCACCTCGACTCTACCACGGCTCCTGAACTATGTGCAGCCCGACATCTGAGGACATAGACGTACCAGAGACACTTCACTACTGCTGTGGTGTCTGATCCATTCACATACACATGACGTGTCTCGGCGAAAAGCCAGCTCTGTTATATTTAGCCTTGGTTCTGAGGTGACTGAATATAGCGGTGTTGTACTGCGCTGTTTCACGCTTTCTAGCTTTACTGTTTTCACTCATAAAACCAGACTCGCCCAACTCATTTGCTCAGGAGGCGGTTATACACACGGACCTATAATTATATGCTATGCTAGCAGAAAACCCTCCGACCCACTGCACGGTTATTGTTATGTGCACGATTCGAATTTACGACAGCCCCGCCAAACCGGGGTCATGATGCACAAAATGCTGTCGGTTAATTTACAACTGTGATAGCATAAAGCAACACTGAACTTGCACAACCTACTGTTCAAAGCAATTGTCTATTCAGTGCCACTATGGGCCAGGACAACGCGTGCTTGTGAATAGTCGAAGAAGAGGCTGTTAAAACTTCCTCCCCGGAAACAACTGGAATGACCCGAACGTGAGGATGAAACAATGCCTGATTGTGACAAAAACAATAAGCGCCCCGGTCTATCCTATCCATAGTCAAATACAGTCGATAAGCTGTCGTTCACTTCATTGAAATTCAGCGACGCTGACAGCAACAGCCGTGATAAGCAGTGAGAAATTAGTGTGTGCGGGACATTGACAACTAGACATTTCATAGTTCTTTGAGATCTGTGGCCGGCACCAGAGTTCGTTTGTGTGACCAGATGCAAAGCAACGGTGAAAATGTGTGCCTGTATTAAGAACGTGAGTCACACCACGCCTTTACAGTGTCACGTACACCTCGCCTTTACAGTGCCACGTACACCTCGCCTTTACAGTGCCACGTACACCTCGCCTTTTTAGCCGTCGTTCTCTTCATTGAACTTCAACGACACTTACAGTAGCGACCGCGACAAGCAGCGAGAGAGTAGTGTGTGCTGGACATTGACAAC
>OY757553.1:2260944-2268444 GCA_963584105.1 Alviniconcha strummeri
AATCATCAACACCACTGTTTCACTCAAACCTTATATTTACAACCTGCCATATAAAAACACTCAAACACAGCTGGCATACATGCGCCAACAGGATACTTTGGTAAGGAATGAAAAATTAAAGATTACAAAATAAATTAAGGCACAATGCTGATAGGGTTAGGGCTAGGATTAGGCCGCATGTCTCATTGTCTGTAGCGTAGAAACAGTAATGATAGCACATAGGCTTGGTGATTTTGTTGTGAATCCTACACCCCCACCCCAATTTTTAAAAGCATCAGGATACTGAAAGAATTCTGTCCGAAATAAAGTAAATAAAGCAGTATAAAACAAAGCTGTACGGATTATAGTGGCAAACATGCTTTCACTTTTTTGACCAGTTTCACTGAGCGGCGACCACCTAACTTTCCGCAGTTTCTTGCCGGCAGTTAATCTGTGCAACTTTAATTCACGTCCCTCTACCTCCTTTCCTTTGTAGTTCAAACAGCACACACAGTATCCTTCACCCAACATGGTAGTTATTTTTTAGTATTGTGGTTGGTCGAAACTGCTTCGTTCGTTAGCTGATAGTTTTCCGAGACCTATGGTGTAACCAACGATAGCAGTGGTTGAAGGAAGGATGTCGTAAACCAGTGCTTGGAGTTTGACATCTGACATTACGTGTAGTGAAGAGGCACATGGAAACACTCAAAGCAAAACCTACTGCAAAGAAAACAAAGCAGAGTTCCATGTCTTGCTTCCTCAGAGCAAAGTAGAAACACACAGTTTATCAAAATGCATTTGTAGAAAGTGTGGTGAGCTGGTATGTGTGTGAAAAGATTAATGTAAATACTCAACAAGTGCCATTATTGAGAATTACTTCTGCCTCCAAAATGTGTCAGACGGCACAGATTTTAACCTAGGACCCCGTGTATTTTTTTGTATTTCCTTTTTTTTGTTGTATTTCCTTTTATTTTTACAGCGCACCAATTCCCATCCCTGCCCTGTCAATCATTGACCCTGTTAACCAGCCAGTGACCCTGTTAACCAGCCAGTGACCCTGTTAACCAGCCAGTGACCCTGTTAACCAGCCAGTGACCCTGTTAACCAGCCAGTGACCCTGTCAACCAGCCCGTGACCGTGTCAACCAGCCAGTGACCCTGTCAGTCACTTTCTGGGCACTGCTCGCACTCGGAAGGGCTGTGGGCACAGTGTCGTTCCCAGAATGCCCTGAAAGGATGGCAGTTCACCATCCTGGGGGGGGGGGGGGGGGAGGGGGGGGAAGGAAGACAAAACGCTGGACCATGGCAGACAGGAAGAGAAACAGCTCCATTCTGGCAAGGGACTCGCCTAGGCACACCCGCCTACCTGGTGACACAGAAAACAGTCCATGGTATACATCTAACAAACTACACACCCGCCCACCTGCTGACAAAGAAAATAATCCATGGTATACATCTGACAAACTACACACCCATCGACATAGTGACACAGAAAACAGTCCATGGTATACATTTATAGCTACCGGCGCAGTCATAGTTCAGGAGCTGTGTGAGAGTCGAGGTGACCGTCCTGGGCTGTCCATCCTAGCGAGCCTTCTGGTTTCCGTGGACGTAAAGCTATACTGAACCATGTTTCGGCACTGGTCTCAGCTGGTCCCTAATATGTCAATTGACATCTGAAGACATTAAGCAACACTACCTACCTACCTATCTACCTACCGGCGCAGCGCCGCGGGTAGAAAGCTCGCTGGGAGCAAAAATTCGGCGATTTTCAGCTTGTTCCCTCTTACTCCGTGTTTTGCCCAATGATGTGTTTATTGCTTTTGAAATAAAGTCGAACTCATCGTCTGTTGATTCGTGCGTTTATTTTGCTGGTATGAAAGCGTGTGCGAGAGATACCTGAAGATTATTCACCTACCAAACGCAAACATACAAGCAAACATACTACACAACAAACAGATCAAACTCACCAGGTTAAGACCCACTCAAACACTTTGCCTCCAATCCATTCGTTCAAACATCGACCTACAGAGAAACACTTACCCAGAGAGAATGGGATGAACTCATCCGGCCGTACAATTTTTCCATCAGCGTCCAGAAACCTCTCGGGGCGAAAGACTTCAGGGTCACCCCACGTCTGTTGGTCGGACAGGATGGACTCCATGTGGGGCAGGATGATGGCATTCTTGGGGATGAAGTAGCCGTGGAACACCATGTCCTCACACACGGTGTGCTGCACGCCAAAAGGAACGATGTTGGACTTGCGCAGGACTTCCATGGCGGTGGCCTCCAGGTAGGGCAGGCTGGACTTGAACTGGAGGGTGGGAAGTCGGCCCGTGCCCACTTTATCCGCGATCTCCTGGTAGCATTTCTCTTGCACCTGCAGGAACACAGTGGAAGTAAGTAAACATTTCGCTTTTTTTAAAAGTCTTTTGCTGTCATTTTAATCGCTTTTAACCGTCTATCTGTTGTTTTGTGGCTTGATAAAGGGGATTTCCCCGAAGATTTGCATACTGTGTGTCCGCGTTAAATAAGCGTTCGTTTGAACCTTTGTGTGTTTGGATTTTGCTGTACGTCCACAGAAGCCAGGTAGTTTATTAGGGACGGGGGGAGGGAGGGTAGGGGGCAAAGAGAGATGGCTCGACGCGCGCACCGACCCGGAAGACCGAGGAGGCCGTGGACCGCCGCCAGAACAACCAAAATGTTACGGCAGTGTCCCCTCGCCATTGTGGAGCAACTAGTGTACTAGGCAATTGCTGTTTAGACTGCTGTGCGGAGCAGAGTCACAAGGAAAATGTCCGTAGCACTGCTGCTGAGTAACAACCGAAGCAACAGAAGTCTAACTTTCTGAGCCCAGCTCCACCTCCCTGCTCCTGATCTTTCCTGGGCTCTCTTGAGGATCCAGCACCACCTCCCTCCTCTTGATACCCCCTGGACCCGCGAATAAAAGTCCAACTTTCTTCGTGAGAGTCCAGCTGACCTCCCTCCTCTTGATCTCGCCTGGACTCTGGCACAGCGGAAGTGGAACAAGGACAACGTTGCATCAGCCATGTAAAAACCAAACGGCGCTGTAAGCACACCACTTCAGTGGATATTCAAAATGCGCTGTCTGTTGACAACGTGGCACCGGCCATTAACAACCAAACAACGCTGTAAGCACACCACTTATGCTTCTTTTCTTTTTCTCACATGCTCTCTAAAACGTCCTCTTTCTTTCCTTGTATTCTTTTTCAACCCAAGCTGGATGATGCAATAAAAACGTTAAAATTAAATAATCTGACGTCATAGCATAAAACGGCTTGAAAATTGTCAGGTCTTAAACTTTTGCAAATGACTGTAAATGACAATATGGTTCCTATATATATTATTATTCTGGCTCCAGAAAGGAACAAGTTAAGCATTGTAGACTTGGACGTGCTATTAGCAACTTAAGTTATGACTTATTCAGACGCCACTTGCTAGAAGACCATGGATGTTAATGCGGATATACAGCAGAAACATTAGAGCATTTCCTACTACATTGTTCCATTTATGATAGTATTAGAAATAAAACCATTAAAAAACTAGATAAGAACGAAAGAAATATCAATACATTTCTATTTGGAAACGACCAGCTACATTTAGAAACTAATAAGATTTGTTTTGCTATAGTCCACGATTATTTTGCGTCAAAACCGACCGCTTGTAAATCTGTAAAAGTCTGCTTAGACGTGTTTATGATACAAGCGAAGAAGTACATGCTTTAACCCTCTCCCTCTCTCAGATCAATAATTATAACATCACTTGACCATTCGGTTAGTTATTTGCTTTTTACCCACCACCACACCTCTCCTCCCGTTTTGTTGTAGTTCTTGTTGTTTGTTTTTGTTGTTGTTTTAGTCTTTGTTTGTTTTGTTGCCTGTGGCTTATTGATAACAATTTGTCATCGTAAATGTCTGTATAATTATCATTAATTTTTATTTTTGTCTATAGGTAACACTCAAATAAGCATACTGCTTTTGTGTTTCCTGTACTTATTTGTCGAACTGATGATTACTAGGAACGAATTAATGTTGGTTAAACTAAATGACTGTAAAGTCTTGAACAAGGTCGGCACGTGTTGCCGAAGGGTGAGCCAAACATTTTCTGCTTCACTGGTAAAGAGCAAACCGCAATGGCTCTACCCTGAGGAGCATATATATGTATGTAGTGATAGGGTAACCGAGTGCATTGTGTGTGTCCAGGTCCATGACCCTTTAACCTTTTCTTTCCTGTCGTCCTTTCTCTGTTTTGATCGGGTGGGAGTTTTATGGCCCTAATTATCTGAAGTATTAAAACTTGCCAGCTGGGCCCGCCGCGTCATATACAAGGTTCCAGGCAAGATCAAAAGATCAATCATAGTTTAGGAGCTGTGTGCGAGTCGAGGTGGCCGTCCTGTGCTGTCCGTCCTAACGAGCCTTCTGGTTTCCGTGGACGTAAAGAATTATTGAACCATGCTTCGGCATTGGAAACGCCTCTAATATGTCTCTAATATGTCAACTGACATCTAAGGACATTAAGCATCACTTCATCATCATCATCAAAAGATCAAGAGATCTAGAGGAGGGAGGTGGAGCTGGACCTTCAAGTTAGCCCAGAAGAGATCATGAGTAGGGAGGTGGAGCTGGGCTGCGAAAGTTGGACTTCTTTCGTTTCGAGTTGTTCCTCAACAGCAGTGCACTAGTCGCTAGGCAATGGCGAGGGGACACCGCCTTAACACTTCCATTGTTATGGCGGCGGTCCACGGTTTCTCCGGTCTTTTTCGAGCGGTATCCGCGGTCGAGCCTTCACTCTTTCGCCCCTTTCCCTCCCTGTCCCCGTCCCTAATAAGCCATCTCGCTTCTGTGGACGTAAAGCAAAATGTACTCATCAGCCGCCTCCTCTTTCCCGCAGTGTCCCTGCAGAAGCAGGTCGTCTTTTAGTGTGAGCTGTTACCTGGGCACCAATGCGTCTGATTCAGAGGAGAGCCTACACTGTTTCCTGGTTTGTGTTAAAAAGGTTATAGCAACCTCTGACTTGCGACTCTTCAATCATGCTTCCAACCTGCTTCCCTCGCTCCCCTCCGCACCCCGCAATCCAGGAACTAACTCGCACATTGAAAACTGCAGTGGATAGGCCACTGATTGTTTCTAACAGGACTTCCTAGCTTCTAAACTCTACCCACCCCTTGTATTAAAGGTAGTTTGGACACACCAAGCAGTGTTAATCACACTTCAGCAGTTTAAGATTTAAGGGGTCAAAGCTTGCAAATCTGCGTGCACAATAGAACAACCACACCAAGCCCGCAAATGGCAATAAATATTTGTACATTTTCAGCCGCCAACCTACATCATCGTTTAATTAGCGTCCCCTTTAAGAACAGTGAGAAAAATGGTCACAGCATCAGCATGGAACAGGATTTCATCTCGAACCGGCAACCACTTGATCCTGAGCCTTATAATTAGTCCACTCAAAAATACAATCGTGGGTTAGAAGTGATCTCTCTTGAACTGCCTGCTGCAAGTTAGCATAATTTAGTGTTGAGCGTTTTAGTGTTTAGTTCTGTAGGGGTGTCCACAGGGTAACCGACTTGGAAAAATTTCCAGTTCGAATCTCCAAGATGAAGCTCCGACGCCATTGCCAGTAAGTTGTTATCAAAAATTGTTATCAAAAACAGTGCGTCCCGAAAAAGGGACGGTGGGCATAAATAAAATACCCCCCCCCCCGCCCCCTTTTATTTTATTTTTACAAACACTGAAACAAGAACTCTTATAAGGATAGTTATATGATGTTATTTTGTGTTTAATTATTTGTTTAGAAGTGTTTTCACACAGTATATGAACAATTAAAGTTATGAATATTGACATCAACAAGTTTCAAATTATTCAGTGCATTAAAATGTTCAGCAATAATTTTTAAGCCCACAGAATTTTAAAAGATGTAAGTAACATCAAAAAAGACACCCCGGCTGTTGGTGTGAAAGAACTAAGAATAAGAGCCTTAATGTTTTTTTCGTGGTAAAAGAAACCTTCAAGATTATTGTTAAGAACAACAACTAAGTGAATGATTTAGTTGAAAGTTTATTGTTCTGATAAATATATGGTTTATTTGGTAAATCTGGATCAAAGGAATTTTTGCTCAAAAGAAATGGGATGTCATATACTGTGAAGCAACACATGTATGCTGTAGAGAGGATGCAAGGGAAGCAACCCATGTAATACTAATATCACTGGAAGAATAAGGGTGATCGTTGCTGAATAAAACGTGTCTCCCCACACGGCTGTTTCGGTCTGATATGTTCGCCTACATAAAGATATAATAACATATGGTAGTAGCCACGCGTCAGAAGCATCAGCGTGGTCTACCTCCTCTTCGTCTCTTGTTGAATTCACAGGTAACAGAGCAGGTTTCAGAACACTGTCACCTTGGTGTTATTCTTGATGACCAACTTAAATTAATGGCAAGCTCATATTAACAATCACAATCCGAGCACCGCTTTCCGGCGCCTTCCTCCAAACTCTGCCAGATTTAGTTACGCCACTGAAGTGGCACTCTTTATCTACGCGCAGCTGTCCATGCACCGACGCGGTCAGCGCTCTCCGAAAGGTTCGGATACTGATAAGACTGTGGAAGCAACCTAGCGCCCAAGCACGCACGTAAACATGAGACGCATCCACCCCCGGTAAAAAGAAAAAAAGAAAAAGAAGAGTTCCGTCTCGATTCAAACGATTTTGGTTTTATTTGAGCTGGCGTAAGCAACATGGTCAGTTATAAAACAAACGTGTGATATAATTTGAGTTGTTTGTAACAAACTTACTAGTGTTTGAGCACCAACAAAAAACAAAAACAAAAAACAAAACAAAAACTGCTCATTAGCTGACAGTTTTCTGGACCCTATGGCGTAACTAAATACGGCAGTGGTTGAAAGAAGGATGTCGTAAACCAGTGCTTGGAGTTCGATTAACAGTATTGCTAACGCTGCTGCCAAAAATGTGTATTTGCTCTCTCGCCTCAGACACTTTTGTAACAGTGAAGCTTGTAATACGTTTTTTCACGCGTACATTATGTCCAGAATTAATTATGACTCTAATAATAAATATTATTGTGAGATTTGCTATGCTATTTATGTGATAGTACTGGTCTGAATAGAGATATTCGTGTGTAGGTATTTTGTCTGTTCTGTGTTTGGGTTGAATCTGATGAGTTGTTGTACCTTACTTATTTGTTGAAAATGCCTGACCTGTGAGTGCATGTGTTGATGAATGTAACTGGTAGGGTTGACTGTTTCGGATGTGTGTGTGTGTGCCCTCCAAACTCAAAGATAAAGTTCTCTGGGTTTTATGTGTAGTTATGTTTATGTATTTTACTGTGAGGTATTTTACTGGTATCTTTTATGCAGTCGTAAGGCAAATCTGTGTGTTATTCATAGACAATAAAGATTCTGTGCTGTTCTGTTCTGTTCTGTAATGTATGGGATAGCTGCAGTGATGTACATATCAAAAAACAATTCTGTACACAAACGAGC
>OY757553.1:2271351-2289587 GCA_963584105.1 Alviniconcha strummeri
TAATTGATTGAATGATTTTGTAATGTTTTTTTGTTTTGTATTGTTTTGTTTTGCTTGTTCGTTTAAATGGAATAAAGAAGCAATTGGTTTGACCTGACAAATCAAAACGGCGGGCTACCGACAAGCCTAATGGTAAACACACCACCAAACCACAACAGTCTGAAAGACGATAGTCTGCAGCAAATCAATAATGCGGAGAGAGAGAAAACCGCACACTAAGCATCCATTGCAGATTCGATAAAACAGGGAGGAAACAAGAAAGCGGGGGGTGGGGGGGGGGGGGGGGGGAGGAGCAACCTTATTTTCCTGATGAGGTTCGATATTTATGTCCAACTGTACCTGATGTCTGAGCCATGATATAATTATATAACTGATCTGAAACAGAACGAGGCCCAGAGTGCTTGTGCAGAATCAACACACAAGGGAGTTCATTAGCGCTCGAAATACGTAACACAAGTACAACAACACAGACCTGAGTCGCCTACGGTAACTCTCACCTGGCATGCGTGTAAATATAAGGTACACAAACCCCACTAGTTGTCTAGTCAATCTACGGTTTCGAGTAAAAACAAGCAGGCAACATGCCTAAATCTGGTGACATTCGCTTCACAAAAGTATGTTTATTGTCATTGGCATATATAAAACAGGACAACCAAAGCTAGTGGAACATGTGTAATTTTCGATTTGAAGCTGTAAAATATTATCCGCATAACATTGAGGCCTGCAGTAAGTAGACTGCCTTTTGTTTCTGTGTCTCTCGTGCTGGACGTTACAAAAATCTGACCACCTTGAGGTACGATGTTAACAGGTGAAATACACGCTGATTCGAGTCTGGTGAATAAAAAAAAAAAAAAAAAAAAAAAAAAATTTTTTATTTGTTTCATTTGACTGGAGCTGCAGCTGTCTTTTGTCGTCAACAGGCGTGAGTCGTGAATTATTTTGACGGTTTTGTTCAAAAGCTAGCTGTCTTTCTCTCAGTTGCTCTGCTTTAGATTGTGGAGGAAGTAAGAGAGTCACTTTTCGAGTTTTTTGCGTGGAATATTAGTTGAAGCGTTTTGACTGGCTGAAGCTTCTCGGAAACTTCTATTGTTGGCGTGGGACATTTTTCTTTCTAAATTGCGTTTGTGGTCGCTTTTTAGCTTAACGTTTTACGCACAGTGTTCCCTTGATGCTGCCGTCGGTGCCATGAACACCCCGAAAGCAGTTAGCCTAGCTACCTCTGCCATAGACAGGTATTTAGTTGTTGTTGTTTTATAGTTGTTTTTTTAATAGGTTTTCTTGGGGGGGGGGGGGGGGGATTACCCAAGCCTAGCCAGAGTGGTTTCCAGCCTAGAGCACCAATTTAATTTTGACATAATTATGTTAATTGACGGGATACAGGAAATAATGACGCTGAAGGTGATTCAGTGTTTAATTGATTGATGACCGCTTATATAGCGCTATTCTCCGCTCTCTTGAGCAGCCTCACTGCGCTCGCATGTGGTTCTACATGAGTGACTAGCTTCATAGCGCGTTTTTTGAATATCCACCGAAGTGGTGTACGTACAGCGCTGGCATGGCTGGTGCCACATGAAACTGCAGCCGTCTCGGCGCAAGTCCTGTGTACACCATACAACCATGCTCCATGTCACTTCATGCAAAGCCACATACGTAAGGTGTATGCGTGTTTAGCTGTAACCTGCCACCTGCACTTTTGGCAGAATGACCGGGATCTTTTTCGTGCTACTGCGGTAACACGGGGGTGGAACGGATACCGAAATAAGAGTCAGCACAGAAAGTCGACCCTGGAGAAGAAAATTCTCCCTCCGTTCCAGCAGGGATTCGAACCCGCGACCTTTCAATCACGAGTCCGGCGCTCTAACCACTGTGCTATCCCCAGCGTTCTGGCGGCTGTCAGGTCTGCTGGTAACAGTGTCACAATGTTTGTAAGAAACACAAACTCGTTCATCTTGTGTGTTCCTGCCAGACGCCAATCTTATAGTATCAGCTTATGATCACACACACACACACACACACACACACACACACACACACACACACACACACACACACACACACACACACACACACACACACACACACACCAGTATTCAGTGGCGACAAAAGATTTAGCTATGCACGGGGCTCGCCTGCCTTTGCCGTTCACTTATTTCATTGACGGCTGCGAAATGACGTCACGCCAGTTCGGTGTAGGCCGGTATTCTGTACCTTTCAACAGAAATAAGTGTTCGTTACTCGTCGATATAGCCTGACTTTATAATAAATAAAAGAAATACTAGATTACAGACTTGCCTCTCTGTCCCTTTATGCAAGCACCCCGAACAATCGATTACGAGGAGTGCACCATGTCTGATCACAGTTGGGTTGGAAAACATGAACGCCCAATTGACCATATGATTTATTTGATACTTTCACATTTCCTGGAAGTACTGTTCCCTTTTTGTTATGCAACTTCAGCTTTTTCAGCTACACCTTACATGCTTTCTAGTACTATGATGAGGGGAAAAGTTACGAGCTCTGAAATGACAGATGTTGACAGACCATCTATCCATTAAAAACCTCCGCCCTACCAGTTTCTGCTTCCTCACCTGAAAAGAAAAAAGAAAAAAAGTTGAAAAAAGTCGCATAGGCCATAGTCTGGACTCTAGGCTGTATGGGTGAAAAAAATTGACATTTTGCTCGTCTGGACAGGACACTGTGACCAGGCTTTGTGAGTGCTGGCGTTATCATCAAGAAGGTTTTCTTTCAGGCGTCAGTGGTTCTTTGGCGTCACGGTTTCGTCACATTACAGTCTCCAACACCCAGCTCGCTATAAAACTCTGACAATTCCTCGTGAAGTTTGACAGGCTTCTCTCTAATGAAACGTAGGTCTATAGAAACCAAAGAGTTCCTTTCTTTGCTCCATTTTGTTAGGCACACGTCAGAACATCATGTAATGAATGACGTCAGATCTCTACATCGGCTGCCTATTTCTGTTTGAAAATATGCACACTAAGAAAACAAAAGATCAGCTTTTGTTTGATCTAATTATTTAGTAGGTTTTGAACATATTTGTAAAGTTATGCCTTATCTGTTACCAGAAAAGGTACAACAGTTGTATTACGTCACGCGACCTCGTTTTCCCCTAGTAGGATTAGGAATTTCGTGTCCTATTTTATACATGATATTTTTTTGGGCATACCCAAGTGTAACACAGCTCAAAAAACTTATATTGCAGACGTTTTCATTTTATACCTCATTTGGCGGTAGATTGACTAGCCCTAGAGGTACATCCGCATAACCACATATGTAACTGATATAAATAAACAATATGCAATTTATAGTGCGCTTTCGGTGGTCAAAGCTCTTTGTGATTTAATTAAACAAAAACATGGAATGCATTAATGCTCACACAAAAATCAGTAGCGTAATAATACATTGCTTCATATACTTAGTCATACTCAAAGCAAAGTTAAACTGACACACTGAAACACAACACATTCGAACTTATAGAGTTGACTGCACGCGCGCAAACACACACACACACACACACACACACACACACACACACACACACACACACACACACACACACACACACACACACACACACACACACACACACACACACTGACACACACACACACACACACACACACACACACACACACACACACACACACACACACACACACACAGCCGGATTGTGCACACTTGGATAATAAGTATAAACGAGAAGGGTCTATGATCAGCCTTAATTCTTTGATCTCTGTTTCGTATTTCTTTTCCTTTGTTCTGCCAAGGAGTAACCAAACCTATCAGGAGTAACCAAGCATGCCTCGGAGTAACCAAACCTGCCAACGATGTCGACAGCATTCTCGCTCTTCTCTCTCCTATTCCTCACCATCTCGACGATCTGCATGTCTGGAGCCTTGAACATGAAGATGGCCTTTTGCAACCAGTACGTCATGCCTCATGTTACCGACCTCGATCTCGATCGTTTTTCAGGTAGACCCCTGGATGATTAACGTATTGACAGGCGATAGCTGGTCGACTGGAATAATTAGTTGTCTAACTTGTTGACTGGCGACAGCTGGTTGACTGGAATAACTAGCTGTCTAACTGGTTGACTGGCCAAAGCTGGTTAATTTACTGACTGCCGATACCTGATTGACTTGAATAACTAAATGTCTAACTGGTTGACTGGCTAAAGCTGATTCACGTATTCACTGGTGAGAGCTGGTTGACTGGCTTACTATTTGGCTGACTAATTTGGTGATTGACTAAAGTTGGTTAACTTATTGACTGGCTATAGCTGGTTGGCTGGCCGAAGTATTGACTGGATGTAACTGGTTGGCTTATTGACTGATAACAGCTTGTTAAACTATAGACTGGCAATAGCTGGTTGGCTGGCTTACCTATAATTGGTTGACTGGCTAACTTGCTGAATAGCTTTCACAGGTTGGCTGGATAACCCATAGACTGGCTATAGCTGGTAGGCTGGCCAACATTTTGACTGGCTATAGCTGGTAGGCTGGCCAACCTGTTGAGTGGTTATAGATGATTGGCTGGCGAATCCACAGACTGGATATATACGGCTGGTTGGCTGGCTAACCTATAGACAGGCTATAGCTGTTTGGCTGGCCAGTCTGTTGACTGGCTATTGATGCTTGACTGACTAATCCACAGACTGGCTATAGCTGGTTGGCTGGTTGGCGTACTGGCTGTAGCTGGTTGGTTGGCCCGCTATCTTAGGCTACCTGTTGATTGGCTATCGCTGGTAGGCTAGTTAGCTGTTTGACTAGCTATAGCTATTTGGGTGGCTGGATGACTAACGTTTTGCCTGGCTATAGCTGGCTGGTAGACTAACGTTGTGACAACTGTAATATATTGTCTAGTAATTAAGTGCACAGCTGGTACACTAGAGTAAGATGGTACACACACACAAACACACACAGACACACACACACACACACACACACACACACACACTGATATACACACACACACACACACACACACACACACACACACGCACGCACGCACGCACGCACGCACGCACGCACGCACATACACACACAGTCACGAACGGGCCCGCGCATACACGCACACACGGAACGGACCAAGTTAGCCTGATGAATTATTCGTAACACAGGACCAAAATCATGAAATTGGTGAGAGATTGATTGATCTATTCGTTGATTGATTAAACTTTATTTCTCAAACGGTGAAGATATTAGCACAAAGGCCGACTCACATATCTGCCGTTGCTACAGTACTTCTAATAACCAAGACATTCACTGTTAAATATTATGATAGACGGATATAGAAAAACACAGCATCAATAATAATAATAATACATATAAAAAGAGACAGCGACTGTAACGGACATACAAAAAAAGATAACGGTGAAAAATAACTGGAGGAAATAAAGTAAAAAAATTAAAAAAAAAATTAAGCAAAACATTTTCGGTAATTTACAGAGACAGCGGGGGAAGGGGAGGGATAAAATTAAGCTGAAGAAAACGACAACAACAGCAACAACAACAAAGAGAAGAAAAAAATGGATACTAAATAAAATAAATTCAAAACAACAACACAAGCAGAAGAAAACATGTAAACAAATTAATTGGTAAAAAATACAGAAAAGATATATACACATACATTAACACACATGTATGTACATATTACACACACGCACGCACGCACACGCACACCCCCCCCCCCACACACACACACACACACACACACACACACACACAAACACACACAGATATGGCAATCATGTGGCAATGAATGTTTTAATTGGCACTGCGATGAAAACAATAAACTACCGTTGATACTATGAACAGAAATTGGACAGATAAAAGTCATAACACATCATTTAAATCAGTATTTTGTATACCGAGCACAGAGCTGGTATACAATCAAGACAAGAAGTGTACCTCATCAGCCAAGGAAAATACATCAATACTCACAATCTTGGGCGTGCACACACACTTATACATGAACACATAAAATGCCAGGTGTATCAAACTCATTAGGAAACTAAATACTGTACGGTTCAAGATTGAAAACGTATGTGTTACATTCAGTACGAAAATGTTGAAGAGCTTTAGAATTGAATGCGCTAACTGAACCTGTTATTTTGAGACTTCTAGGCAGCTCATTCCAACAAAAGGATCCAGAATAAGCAAAACTCATCTGATGAATGTCAGTTCTGTTTTGAGCAAAATAAGAATGCTGTTCCGTGAACTAATGTCGCTGCGCGCTCCAGTTTGGACAAGCTGTCTGAGATATTGGGGTGATTTGTTATGGATAACTTTGTGCACTAAGATACATTTATTACACCGAAGAAGCTCTTTGAAAAGTAATGGACCGTATGAAATGTGCCCTCGTCCAGTTAGCATTGGCGAAGCAGCACAAAGAACTTTGACTGCACGTTTGTGTACAAATTTATTTTTTGATATGTACATCACTGCAGCTATCCCATACATTACAGAACAGAACAGAATCTTGATTTTGTATGAATAACATAAGCATTTGCCTTACGACTGCATAAATGATACCAGTAATATAACTCACAGTATAATACATGAACATAAGTACACATAAAACACAGAGTACTTTATGTTAGAGTCTTGAGGGCACACACACACACACACACACACACACACACACACACACACACACACACACACACACACACACACACACACACACACACAAACACACACACACACACACACACACACACACACACACACACACACACACACACACACACACACACATCCGAAACAGTCAACCCTACCAGTTACACTGATCAACACATGCACTCACAGGTCAGGCATTTTCAACAAATAAGAAAGGTACAACTCATCAGATTCAACCCAAATACCGAATAGACAAAATACCCATACAGAAAAATCACTATTCGGAGCAGTACTGTCACATAAATAGCATAGCAAACCTCACACAATAATATCTAATATTAGAGACATAATTAATTCTGGACATAATATACGCGTGAAAAGAACGTATTACACGTTTCACTGTTACAAATGTATTTGAGGCGAGAGAGCAAATACACATGTTTAGCAACAGCGTTAATAATACTGTTAATATGAGCTTGCCATTTAAGCTGGTCATCAAGAATAACACACAGACACATACACACACACACTCTGATATACCAGTCTCACACTCACACACACACTCACACACACACACACACACACACACACACACACACACACACACACACACACACACACACACACACACACACACACACACACACACACACGTGCCCGCGCGTGCACTCACACAACTAGCGGACAGATGTGACCTTATAAATTATTTCTAAAACAGGACTAATAATAATGCATACATCACTCAGTTATATATTATGAACATAAAACCAGCAAATAAGGCAGTAAAACACCTATATAGATATAGGCATGAATGAAATTCTATACGTAAGAGTTTCCACACGAAACATAGCGTGTTCACAGCACCAGAAGTAAAGACATGGATACGTCACTCAGTAGTGCGTCGTTTTGATTTGTCAGGTCAAGCCAAGTATTTTTTTATTCCATTAAATGAACAAACAAAACAAAACAAAATCAACCAATTAAAAAAAGATAACAACAACAACAGCAAACAAACAAACAAAGAAAAAGAAAATGACCATGTATAAATAATTCAACTTTACAGAGCGCAACGACAGACAGGCAATACAGATATGTTGAGGTTTATTAGGTACAATGAAATTGGTTATAGAAATGCACAGTAAAATAAACAGTATCACACACATTAATGTTTTCAGACACATTAATACTCGGCACACATACATTCACTGTTCTCATCCTGTCCGCCTACACAACCATACCCAGGCACTATATTACCCCTTCCCACACACCCACACGCACACATACATACACCGACCCTCATATCTCTGTCTGTCTGTCTGTCTGTCTGTCTGTCTGTCTGTCTGTCTGTCTGTCTGTCTGTCTGTCTGTCTGTCTGTCTGTCTGTCTGTCTGTCTGTCTGTCTGTCTGTCTGTCTGTCTCTCTTGTTTTTGTTGATTTTGTTTTCCCCGAGGGCTGGATGAAAAAAAGTATTGTACTTATTCCTTTACCCTCGTTAATAAAAAAAAATCGTTCGTTCGTTCGTTCTCTCTCTCTCTCTCTCTCTCTCTCTCTCTCTCTCTCTCTCTCTCTCTCTCTCTCTCTCTCTCTCTCTCTCTCTCTCTCTGTCACACACACACACACACACACACACACACACACACACACACATATACACAAGCACGCACGCACGCACGCACGCTCGCTCGCACGCACGCGCGCGCACACACACACACACACACACACACACACACACACACACACACACACACACACACACACACGCCTTCGCGCGCGCACAAACACCCACGCACGTAAACGCGCGTGCACGCTCACAACTAATGGACCAAGGTAGCGTGATAAATTGTTCCTAAAACAATATGACAATCATAAATTAGTGAAAGCTACAGAGGGAGAGGGAGAGAGAGAGTGAGTGAGTGAGACAGACAGACAGACAGACAGACAGACAGACAGACAGACAGAAGTAGCCTACAGATTGTACATATAGTAATATTTAAGAATGAGATCAGAAATTAAATTCATGAACGCAGAAACACCCTCACCCTCACATGCACACTACAATCAAATCCTGGCAAAACAGTCTGAAGCATACAACGCAATTTTTCTCCATCCTGTCTCACGTACACACATTCTCGTGTTCCGACAACAGTGATATATACTGTAGTAATTAAGTGCACAGCCGGTTAACTGCAAAAAGATGGAGGAAAAAACACAGTTACTCCCCATCCTCTCTCACAACACATTCTCGTGTTTCGACAACAGTGATATATACTGTAGTAAGTAAGTGCACAGCCGGTTAACTGGAAAAAGATAGAGAAAAAAACAAAGTTACTCCCCATCCTCTCTCACATACACACAGTATCGTGTTTCGACAACAGTGATATATACTGTAGTATTTAAGTGCACAGCCGGTATTCAGGAGAAAGATGGAGAAAAAACTAAAGGGGACCCCGTGGGACACCGGGGGACCCCCACCCACCCATCCCAAAAAATTGTTCTCAACATACTGGGTATTATTCTCGAGGCAGACACTATATCACCGCCTCCTACACACATACATACAACCACTCTGATATCTCAGTCTCTCCACCACCACCACCACCACCCCCACCCCCACCACACACACATTAATAATAATAATGAAATTAGTGAAAGCTACAGACAGCCAGCCAGACAGAGAGACAGAGAAGTAAGTAAACATGGTGCTTAACGTCCACAGAAACCGTACGGCTTATTAGGGACGGGGAGAAGGGGGGAGGGGGTATGGAGGTGGGGGGAGAGGGAGATTATAAACCTGTCGCTACACTGTCACCACCAGAATGACTCCTGCATTAAGATGGGCAGCGATGAGAGCCATTTTAATGTTTCAGTGGGAAGTGATGGACAAAGTCACAAGACAGTGTCCACAAACCACAACCTTTCTGAAGAGAAAGGAGAGCCGAAGCGGTATCTAACCGAGGTCCTTCCGCTTACCAGCATAACGCCTTACTGCTGGGCCAAACCGGCTCACAGAGACAGAGGCAGACAGAACGTTTATATGTAACCGAGTGCATAATTGTGTGTACCCAGGGCATGACCCTTTAACCTTTTCTTGCCTGTCCTTTTTCTTTTTTTGATTGGGTGGGAATTTTATGGCCGCCATTAATTAAAGTGTTAAAACTTGTGCGCTGGGCCTGCAGGGTCCTGTGAGCCTGTGTTCATGTGTTCATCTGCCTGTAAGTAGTTATTTTTCTATGGCTTGTTGTTCTGTTGTTTCTCATTGATGTAAATGATGTACTTTACCATGTTCACAACGTGCCTTGATTTTGGTTCCAACATATGAGGAATTTCGGCGTGATTGCCGCGGCCTGGTTGCAGCCATGGCGTCACACACACGCACACACACACACACACACACACACACACACACACACACACACACACACACACACACACACACACACACACATATTTGTATGTGTGTTCAAATTTCAAGCCTTTATGCTGCGAAGAGACCAGCGCTTCCAACATATATACAGCTAATCATGGTTAGCTGATATGTAGCTAGTATGCTATGTTGGATTTGGTGGATGTGCAGCTGGAGTGATGTTTTGCCGATGTAAAGTTATCCCTCAGTAAAGTGTGGTTCCTTTGTGAGGCCGTGCAGATCTCTGTGCGGCATAATTTATTTGTTTAGTTTCCTACCGATCTATTCTACATGAAATCGGTAGTATATCATGGCTAACACTTTGAAGATGTCGGCTTCATAGTTGTCGAATGTTCATTTTAATAGTTGAATATGTGGTTTAGTGCCGAGGGATGATTGTAGACTGTGAGACATGTCATTTCTGCTGTTGTGTTGCTTAATGTCCTCGGATGTCGGTTGGCATATTAGGGACAAGCTGAGACCAATGCCGAAGCATGGTTGAATATAGCTGTTTAGTCAAATTAAATAATTAAACTAGACTTACGTAAGTAAGTTGCAGTTTAATTAGAATTATCATGAGAATATTGACAGGAAAGGAGAAGTCAGGTGAGTATTTCTAGCAGGCAAATTTCAGAGCTATGTGGCCACTAGACTTACGATTTACAGGGAGGGTCAGCTCAGTAAGTTATCATGAGCGCTGACAGAGGGAGGGTGTCACTTCTCCCTTCCTGTCAGTATTCTCATGCTCATTCTAATTAAACTGCAACTTCCTTACGTAAGTCTAGTTTAATTATTTAATTATCATTCTCCTGTTGACTGAGTCAGTACGAAGTCACGTGAGACTTTAGAGCCTAGTGAGTCTAGTGGTCACATTCATCACCAATGGTAACACAACACAAAATTGGGATTGTACACACAAGACCATCTCTTTTCAACAGTATGCAATCATTGATGTTTGTTCAGAAAACCCATCAAGCACTTTTTGACCAAAGTTTGGCTCTAATCGCCTTCTGTAAAATTTATGAAAAATGTGTCACTGACCAACCAGCAGCTTTAAGTATGACTTTAAGTGAAACACCAGCACTAGCTGCGGCACTCGTGCTCGCTGCTCTCGCTCCGTGAGTCCTGCACTCGCAAGTACTGATTTGATCCAGCGAGAGAATGTTTGTCTCCCAACTGGCAAGTGAGGTTTCGTGTAACTAATAAACAGCTGATTACATTTCTGGGTACCAGTGCTAAGCCATTTGGCATGCAGTCAAACTGCCATAGATGGCCTTCCCTTTCAAACCTCAGGAATTTTCTGTCAGTTTCCCGGATTGATACTGAATAATAGGCATCTTTCAGATCTGTTGATGCCATGTAACAGTTTGGAAACACCAGTGTCAATGCTTTCTGAAGCGTGTCCATTTAGAATGATGGTAGGTGATATTTTCATTCCATCGTTTAAGGTTGAGAATCATTCTGTTTTCATCCTTTTTTGGTCGAACAAATACTGGAGATACAAACTGATGGGCCTGTGGTGTACATTTCGATATGACACCTTTGTTGTACAGTTTTTGTATTTCCATGCCTATGACACTTCTTTCCGCCTCATGCAGACAAGCTTGTGAGGCAGAAACCTGAGCAATCTCAGTTGCCGGGCAGGTCAGATTCAAGGCACAGGTCCTTGAAAATTTGTAAAATTTCGGGATCTGAAGTCAGTTTTTCCCAACTATCAACAAACTTTTCTAGTCTGCCACCTTGGAAGAGAGAGGCCTCTTTCCCCATCCTGTCGACTTCATCAGAGGTAAAAATGTTCATGTTTCCCACCTGATCTGCATTGCCTGACTCAGAGGCTAAGCTCTCCTGGGGTATGACTGCTTGATCCCTTTGTTCCCGAAGTGTCTCTTCGGTGTGAAGGGCTGCTTGTTGCTGTTCTTCTGCCCTAAACAATTAGGGCGCTGTTTGTAGAACCCATGACGGCTGTTTCGACGCTTGTTGTCGTAGTGTGGGTGGTAGCCACTAGTGCCAGGCGTGTTAATCAGCTTGTCCAATTCTTTAGCTTCTTTCATAGACTGAAGCCGTTATGTTGTCCCCGAACAGCTGACTGGTGACAGGTACGCTGTCGCTACATAGGCCTTTGAGGTGTTTTGTAACACTACCACGCGCCCGACATACAAGACAACTGCAGTCTCTCTGCCAAAGTTTAAATCCAACACAATGATAGTCTAGTTTTTTTTTATATTCTTTCTTCTCGCCATCTTATTACAATTACAATGCCAATATCATAGAAAATCAAAAGATCATCTGAGCCTAATCCGTCCCTAGAGCCGAGCCATCGCTTCTAAGCTTCTCTCTCTCTCTAAAGCTTCCCACTCAAGAGGTTGTTTCATTCCGTCCTTTATACTCTCTCGCCGTATCTCCTTGATCATTTCCTTGTCACGATTTATGTATGTTTCCTTAATACAAGGACGATCGTTAAAAACGTACGGCCCTGTAGGGACGCCGATGGTAGTGGTCAGAGAGGGCATCGATCAGATGGACAGATTTAACATACGATGAGCGCTCCCGATTAGCGAGAGCGGTCATCTCGAGGATGACCGTTAAAACGCGCGGCACTGTAGGGGCGCCGATGGTAAGGTTCAGTGGAAGCACCGACCAGATGAACAATTTTGATATACCAGGAGCCCCCAACAATCAGCAATGACGGTCTTCGACCGACTAGCCCCGCAGGGTCCCAGCGCTACTTTTAGAGGGGGCACAACGTCATTGTGTTACAGTTTGGGTAGATAGGGATGAATACTACATCGTCGCTTCATCGACACCTCGCGACATGCGCGCCCAAGTAAGGCCATTGCGTCACCATTTGGGGCATTGATTTGATCTTTACATGTCTTGTCTGTGAATGTCCCTTTTTTGCAGGCTTTCAGTATTATTTGGGTGCTTTGCGCTAAGGCTGCTGTGGCTTTGACAATCGCTCGCTGTGCCATTGTCAGTTTCAGGTCATGTTGTTTCATTGTTGGTGGCCGCACATATTTTTTCCACACTTCAAGGTTGATTACTGGGACTTGCAAATTCTGACAGTTTTCGGGCCGAGTGTTATTTGTCTAGTCTTTGTTTTAGTTTCTCATCCGTAAGACCCTTGTCAAACCGTTTATTTATGATATACCTGAAACGGACTGAGCCACACTCTGGGACGTTTTCTCACTGTCATCTAAATCTTTTTCAAGTTCCGCCAGCAACTCATCGTCAGGACAGTCAAGAGAGATACAGACATCATTTTCGCTCTCTCCATCTTTATCATCTTGAATTTCTCCATCTGAGCTCGATCCCGAGTCCGGCCTCGACTGCTTTTTGGATGGAGGTTCTCTCACGCCAGACCTGGCCGTTGGTTTGTCGTTTTCATGCGCCTGTGGCGCATCAGAATCCCACTCAGGGGACGGGGCTTGCGCGCGCTTCTTTGAGCGGTCCAAGTTCTCAGGCTCTACCCCTTTTCCTACTAGCCTTTTGTCTTGGCTGCTTAGCTGAGAAGACAGAGCAAGGATCGCACTTTCTATTTTTTCAAGCCTGTCAGAAAATTGACCCATTTTTTTTTTTTTTTTTTTTTTTTTTTTAATGTTAAAAAGGCTTACGACAGTGTGTGGCATGCTAGACTACTTTATAAACTGAAAAAAACATAGGCATAACTGGTATGATATTTCAATATCAACTCTTCTTATCCGAAAGATGTATTTGCACTCGAGTAGGTAAGATATATTCATCTAATAAAACAATTGATATAGGTATTCCACAGGGCTCGATTATCGCACCTATCCTATTTAACATTATTATACATGATCTCCCAAAAGTATTATCAAATAACACATGTGGCGCATTATGCACATGATATTGTTATTTGGGTTAACACAACTCATTGAAAGCATACACGTAAGAGGGTGGTAAATCGTGTACAAAAACTATATCAATCGGAAATAAATAAACCAACTGCTTACACGAAGGATAACGGTTTTGAATTATCACGGGAAAATACGTGTTTAACGCTTTTTAATAATGGAGAAAACCCGAAAAGCTTACCTCAAATAGAACTAGATGGTCAGTTATTAAATTACAAACAGAATACAAAGTTTTTGGGGGTGTATAACTACTAAGCTGAACTGGAGGCTACACATTGAAAATGTAATAAATAAAGCCAGAAAACGACTGACTGTTCTAAAAATAGTACACAGTCTTGGAGTCAGGATACAAAAACGTTATTACATTTATCAATTTCTTTAATGAGATCGAAATTTATTTATGGTCAGGAGGTATATTTTTCCGCACCAAACTCACTCCTAAAGAAACTGCAAAGCATCGATAGTAAAGCAATTAAATTAGCCATTGGTGTTCCGGTGCATACAAATACCAGCAAATCTTACGCAGAAGCAGGAATATCTCTCTCCGAACAACGTAAACTGGCGAGTGAGCCGGTGTGGCCTAGCGGTAAGGCGTTAGGCTGGTAAGCGGAAGGACCTCGGTTCGATACCGCTTCGGCTCTCCTTTCTCTTCAAAAAGGTTGTGGTTTGTGGACACTGTCTTGTGACTTTGTCCATCACTTCCTACTGAAACATTAAAATGGCTCTCATCGCTGCCCATCTTAATGCAGGAATCATTCTGGTGGTGACAGTGTAGCGATAGGTATATAATCTCACTCTTCCCCCACCTCCATACCCCCTTCCCCCACTTCTCCCCGTCCCTAATAAGCCTTATGGTTTCTGTGGACGTTAAGCACCATGTTTATTTAAACTGGCGATTTCAAAATATGTTACCAGAAGTCTTGCAGTCATTAATTCGGTAACAGAAGACATTTTTATAGATTTAAATAAAGACTATCCCAAAAGTGCTCAAAGCATATCATCTATTCAGCCAATCAGAAATTATATAAACGATTTGATTAACGAATGTAACATAGATATTAAATCAATTCCAGTTCTCCCTACATCACCTCAAATGCCACAGTGGGAACACATAAATGCCACATTTGATACTGATTATGTTGATTTGAAGAAAAGTGAATCTACAAACATTTTAGCAATACAAGTAAGGGAACCTCTAAATAATACATATCAAAATCATATTAAGATTTTTACTGGTGGTTCCGTTCTGGACTCATTAGGCAGTGGCGCAGGATTTGTTATTCCTGAATTAAAAGTGCAGTTTTTTTCCCTCCATATTTACATCTGAGTTATATGCAATATTAATGGCATTAAACTGCATATGCAATATTCAGTTAGCAGTATATAAATTTTTGATCTGTGTTGACTCAAAATCAGTTCTCTGTGCATTGAAAAGCTGGAACTGTAAAATGAGAGGAGATATATTTTATGAAGTAAAGTAGTTAATACATTGTATCATGTACAAGGGTATTGGGATTGAGTTTTGTTGGGTACCGTCTCATTGTGGTCTTTATTGGAATGAAATATCAGACAAATTAGCTAAACAAGGTGCAATTGAGAGCAAGTGCTCTTTGTATACGTTTTTACATTAATCCTGCCCCGGTTTTCAGATCCACAGCAATTTCATTACTGTACTGATAGTAACCCGGGAACCGGAGCATGTGGCGTAACGCCACGTGGCCTTCACACAACCGACCGGCGATAGCCGCCAGTGCGCGCCATTTTCAAATCTGTTTTCTCCCTTAATATTTTGATCGCTTGTTTGTTTACCTACTCTTTGTTTACCTAGTCCTTTTTTATGCACCAAGCCATGTGTAATATATTTTGGCATCTTAGAACGTTTATCTAACGTTTATTTAGACTCAGGATCGAGCTTAATCAGTAGCCGATGCCTCTCTAGGTCCATTCTTTTTATAGCCGTCGTCTGCACGGCGCGCTTTGTTCAGTACTAGTGAATAGTAGTGAAATGTTGTTTCGATTCGATTAAAGTAGTTCTGTGTCGATCAATGCTTTGTCGTATAGTATTTTGCTTAGCTGGCTTCATGTTTAGTGTTTATTTTGGGTTGAAATTAACTTATTAAGTATTGTGTACAGTAAAAGCTAAGTTGTATTCATAGACTACTTAATATCACTATCAGCGCTGCTGCGACTAAGATTACGCGCCCCAGGCGAAAGTTCGCACCGATTCTTTTAATGCTAGTCTTTGAATGTGTCTTGCTTCTCTTACAGAACATTGTATTGTAATTGTTATGTACCATTTTAACCGTGGGAGCGTGCTCTTTATTCCGATGTGAGTTTTAGTAACATTAATATGTTGTACATTTTGTTAGTTGTGATTTAGTTGTACGAATCTGTATATAGACAGGCACAAGCCACGCTTCCCACTCTTGTTGTAAATAAAATAAGTCATGTGTGTACATTTTGTTTATACAGTTTAAAAGATTGTAACTGTAGCTTTCATTTGATGTTTTTGATGTTTTAATTGGTTTAGTTATTGTAGAGGAAAGTGTATTTGTGCGGGCCAAGGAAACACAGTTGTCAGCCATTTTGTGGTCCAGAGGGGCGATTTTACTGTAACGATAGCGTGTGTTCCTTGCGGCCTGCGCCGTTCTCTTACCTATGCGTGAGCGTGAGGATTTTGTGGTGTGCTTAAAATTGTCTGCGGCTGAGCAAATAAAACCTGATTGCTGCCATACGCCTGCTGTGGTCTCCATTTTTGACCGACTCCGCTGCCTGGGTCACTGTCCTTCTACCACTCCGCTCCATTACACAATGAAAAACATGTCTGAGATATCATCCATTAACCTACTACTCTCATCTCATGAGATTAATTCACTACTTAAGAAGACTGTATTTATATATATAAACAAATTGAAAAAAGTAAATTTGCGATACCTTCTTGTTCTAGATATTTAGCAAGAGTAATATATAAGTTACGTTTAAATTCATGGAATACTAAATATTCACAGAATGTGACATGCGTTTGTAAAAAATATCTGTTAAACACATACTGCTTGAATGTCCTATTACTACAGAGTTATTTCAGAAAAAATGGATATGACTTAAATGCTTACAACAATGTAAGAGATATTTTGTATAATACTGATGTTATCACTAATATTGTCAAATCGATTGTTCATAGTCCTGTGGGAAAATGAGTATAAATAATAATTATAAGTTTTTGCTTTTTGTTTTTGTCTAATATCACCTCGATGTGAACAGTCTTAAAATAAAATAGTATTGATTGATTGATTTAAATGGAATAAAGAAGTACTTGGTTTGACCTGACAAACCAAACCGGTGGATTACCGACAAGCCTAATGGTAAACGAACCACTATGTGTGTGTGTGTGTGTGTGTGTGTGTGTGTGTGTGTGTGTGTGTGTGTGTGTGTGTGTGTGTGTGTGTGCTTTTTGCTCCGCCGTTTGTTTTTTCTCCATTTCCTCTTTCCATAAGTACACCCACCCTGGTATCACAGTCTCTCTAACGCTGATAGACACGCACACACACTCTGAATCGCCTACGGTAATTCATTTCTTCATATTGTTTTCTTCCTTCTTTTTAGTTGATTGATTTATGCTGATGATTTTTGTTGTTGTTGTTGTTGTTGTTGTTTATTTGTTTGTTTTGTTTTGCTTGTTCCTTTAAATGGAATAAAGAAATACTTGCTTGACCTGACAAACCAAACACACACAGAACACACACACACACACACACACATACACACACACACACACACACACACACACACACACATACACACACACACACACACACACACACACACACACACACACACACACACACACACACACACACAGAGGCGGCCAGGCGGCATGTGCCAGGGCTTCTTTGTTGTAAACGAATTGAAAGAACCGAAACTTTTACTAGGTCTGTGGGCATCCAAAATGATTCCTTCCGGTCAAATCTCAGTACTCACGAAGTCAGCGTCAGCACGTTCCCTACTACGTCCGCTTTAGAGGAGTTGTAGAATTTTGTCGTCGACTCTGATTGGTTGTTGCTGTGCGACAGCGGGATGAACGAAAAGGGTCTATGACAAGCCTTAATTCTTTGATCTTATTTCTTTTCCTTTGTTCTGCCCAGGAGTAATCAAACCCTACCAGGAGTAACCAAGCCTGTCTAGCAGTAACCAAACCCTACCAGGAGTAACCAAGCCTGTCTGGGAGTAACCAAACCCGATCGGGAGTAACCAGACCTGCTTGTAGTAACTAAACCTGCCAACGATGTCGACAGCATCCTTGCTCTTCTCTCTGCTATTCCTCATTAT
>OY757553.1:2289787-2297287 GCA_963584105.1 Alviniconcha strummeri
TGGCTAGTCAACTAGTTATCCGACAAGCTAGCCAGTCAACCAGCTATCGCCAGTCAATAGGTGAACCAGTCAACCAGTTAGACAACTAGTTATTCCTGCCAACCAACTATTGCCAGCTAACCAGTTACACCGTTACTTATTTCAGTCAACCAGTTAAACAGCTAGTTACTCCAGTCGACCAGTTATCGCGAGTCAAATCAGTTAGCTAGTTATTCGAATCAACCAGTTAGACAGGTCATTATTCAAGTCAGTCAGGTATCGCCAGTCAATCAGTTAGACCGCTAGTTTCTCCAGTCAACCAGATATCGCCACTCAACCAGTTATATAGCTAGTTATTCCAGTCAACCAGCTATCGCCAGTCATCCAGGTAGACAATTATTCCAGTCAACCCGGTATCGCCAGTCAATCAGTTAGACAGCTAGTTTCCCCAGTCGACCGGATATCGCCAGTCAGCAATTTAGAAAGTTAGTAATTCCATTCAACCAGCGATCGCCAGTCAAAATGTTAGACATCTAATTATTCCAGTCAACCAGCTATCGCCAGTCAACTAGTTAGATAGTTAGTCACTCCAGTCAACCAGCCATCGACAGTCAACCAGTTAGACAGCTAGTTATTCCAGTCAACCAGCTATCGCCAGTCAGTACGTTAACCATCTAGTCGTCTACCTGAAAAACGACTTAGATCGAGGTCGGTAATATGAGGCATGGCAAGTTTGTTGCAAAAGTGCAGAACAAAGGGAAAGAAATAAGAAACAGAGATCGAAAAATTAAGGCCGATCATAGACCCTTCTCGTTTATAGTCGACGATAAATTTCTACAACTCCTCCAAAGCGGACGTAGTGGGTAAGAAATAAGGGAAATAAATAAGAAACAGATCGAAGAATTAAGGCCGATCATAGACCCTTCTCGTTTATCTCGCTGTCGCACAGGAACAACCAGAGTCGACGATAAAGTTCTACAACTCCTCTAAAGTGGACGTAGTGGGGAACGTGCTAACGCTGACTTCGTGAGTGTAATGAGATTTGAGCGGAAGGAATCATTTTGGATGCCCACAGACCTTGTAAAATTCCGGTTCTTTCAATCCATTTACTACAAAGAAGCTCTGGCACCTGCCTGGCCGCTGTGTGTGTGTGTGTGTGTGTGTGTGTGTGTGTGTGTGTGTGTGTGTGTGTGTGTGTGTGTGTGTGTGTGTATGTGTGTGTGTATGTGTGTGTGTGTGTGTGTGTGTGTATGTGTGTGTATGTGTGTGTGTGTGTGTGTGTGTGTGTGTGTGTGTGTGTGTGTGTGTGTGTGTGTGTGTGTGTGTGTGTGTGTGTGTGTGTGTGTGCGTGTGTGTGTGTGTAGGGAACTCTGTGAGTGCGAGGGTGCTGTGTTTCAGTGTGTGCAGTTTCACTTTGCATTGCATGACTAAGTATGTGTAGTAATGTATTATACTATTGATTTTTGTGTATTGATGTATTTCATGCTTTTGTTTGAATAAATCACAAAGAGCTGTGAGTTCCCCGCCACACACACACACACACACGTCCCCCCCCCCCCCCCCCCCCACCATTTTAATTTAATTTAATTTTATTGATTCTGTGCAACTGCTGCTTAGTCTCGCGGTTGTAGCCATTATTAATTTGCTGCAGACTATTGTTTACCATCATGCTGGTGTGTTCGGTAGTCAGTCGTTCTGATTTGTTCAATCAAGCCAAGTACCACTTTATCAGTTCAGTTTAAAGGAACAAGCAAAACAAAACGAAAACAAACAACACCAACAAAACAAGAACATAAATCAATAAATTAAAAATAAATAAAAATAAATGTATAAATGAATCAAAATTATACAGATCGCAACAACAGGCAGGCAGCATTGGCATTATATGCATTAGTAGATGTAATCAAAATGTTTTGTTTTTAGAAATGTGTTGTAAACCTGAAACAGTTTCTCTCACGTTAACATTTTAAAATCCATTAATACTCGGCATACATACAATCAATATTCTCATCCTTCACAACCACACCCAGATACAATGTCACAGCCTGCCACACACCCACACGCATGCCATGGAACACATAAATACACCCACCCTGATATTTCAGTCTCTCTCACTGACCCACGCACTCGCGCGAGGGCGAACACAAACGCAGCGCACACGCACACGCACGCAACGCACACACACACACACACACACACACGCACACGCACGCACACACACACACACACACACACACACACACACACACACACACACACGCCCGCGCGCGCGCTCCTGTACGCACACAACTAACGGACAATGACAGCCTTAAAAATTATTCCTGAAACAGTGCGTAATTAAATAATGAAATGAGTGAAAGCTGCTGGGAGAGAGAGTGGGGGGTGGGGGGGGTGGGGGGGGTGGGGGGTGGGGGTGGGGTGGGGGGGGGGGCGGAGAGAGAAAAAGAGAGATAAAGACAGAAACACAGAGGAACAGAGAAAGAGAGAGATCGTGCACGCATGCATCTAACGAACAAAGGTAGCCTTATAAATTATTCCTAAAACAGGACGAAAATCATTAGATTAGTGAAAGCTACTGAGAGAGAAACAGAAGAGAGAGAGAGAGTCACAGACAGACGGACAGACAGACAGACAGACAAGACAGACCAACTGAGAACTGAGAAACTGATTACACAAAGATTAAGATTTTAGGCAGTTGCTTATTCTTACAGTCTGTCCCTGCTAATCTGCTTGCCAGCAGATTACACGTAAAACAACAGTAACAACGCTGACTACCGCAATAATGATGAGGAAGATGATGATTTTAAAATCAGAGCCAAAACATGACTACAGGGAAAATATTGATGATCATAATGAGAAATATGGTCCATATAGATGATGAACAACGAAGTATTCAAATAAAAATATCGCATAGACACAGACAAAAGCACTGCTTAGACAAGCATTGTGATTAAAAATCATGGAAGCAAGAACAGTAAGTAGAGGCCTAAATTAGACACAAAATAGCATTTCAATGAGAAGAGGTAGCAACAAGGCGAACCGTTCAAATAACAATAGCATGTGCAACAGAAGAGAGAGAGAGAGAGAGAGAGAGAGAGAGAGAGAGAGAGAGAGAGATGAGAGAGAGAGAGAGAGAGAGAGAGAGAGAGAGAGAGAGAGAGAGAGAGAGAGAGAGAGAGAGAAGCGAATTAGCCTAAAGATTGTACATACAGTAAAATTTAAGTAAGAGATCAGAAGTAAAATTTCTGAAGGAAGAAAAACACTCACCCTCACATGCACACTACACTGACACGTCCAAGCAAGCAGCAAGCCTGAATTATATAAGCCTTTCTCACGCACACACATTCTCTTGTTCTGGCAACAGTGATATATACTGTAGTAATTAAGTGCACAGCTGATACACTGGAGGAAATGGAGAAAAAACGGCGGAACAAAAAGCACACACACACACACACACACACACACACACACACACACACACACACACACACACACACACACACACACACACACACACACATGGTGGTGCGTTTACTATTAGGATTGTCGGTAGTCCGCCGGTTTGGTTTGTCAGGTCAAGCCAAGTGCTTCTTTATTCCATTTAAAGGAACAAGCAAAACAGAACAAAAAAAATCAAAAAAAAAAAAAAAAAAAAAAAAAAAAATCAACATAAATCAATAAACTAAAAAGAAGGAAGAAAAAAAATATGAAGACTGAATTACCGTACGCGATTTAGAGTGTGTGTGCGTGTGTGTCAGCGTTAGAGAGACTGTGATACCAGAGTGGGTGTACTTATGTATGAGTATAGTTGTGTTGGAGGCGGTGATGTAGTGTCTGGGTGTGGGCGTGAAGGCGGACAGGACGAGAGTAGTGTTTATACTTCTGCCAAGTATTAACCCCTTCACTGCCGCAGCCTCTACAATTTCCGGGCTGAAAGAAGCCAGGACGAGTCTGCAAACGGTATATATTCCGGTCCTGTAATATATATATTTCAGTGTTTGCATTTTGATGAAAATCCCTTCACAGGCCAATGCGAAAAAAAGAAGAAAAAAGGCTGAAGGTGTCAAATTTCGCATTTGTATTGGTCGTTTTAAAGTGACATCATGGTTAATGTGTGTAATACTGTTTATTTGACAGAGCATTTCGAAAACCAGTTTTATTATATCTAATAATAGTTATGATATCAATATTGCCTGTTTGTTGTTGCGGTCTGTAAAATTGTGAATCGTTTATACATGGTCATTTAAAAAAACCATTTATTGATTGCTGTTGTTGATGTATTTGTGTGTGTGTGTGTGTGTGTGTGTGTGTGTGTGTGTGTGTGTGTGTGTGTGTGTGTGTGTGTGTGTGTGTTTCCTTCTCTCTTTGAACTAGTCTTGTGGTATGGTCTTTCGATTCTACCTGCATGAAATGCAGCATATATGGGGGAGTACAGAGGTCTGTTGGATTTTTTAATTTTTTAAACTAGACGCTATGCTTCTGTCTGTGTTGTATTTACGACACAGTTCTGATTTTTGCTACGTTTTGAGCTCACTTGTTTTAATTTGATCTCACCTATTTTGCTTGTTCGTAATTCAGCAGGCTGGCTTTGGTAAGGTTGCTTTTATTCTCCTTGCAGATAATCCGCATTATTTAAGGTGAAAGACATTCACAAAGGAGACAGAGGAAATGATATAATATTGACTGTTCGGGTGACTCTGAATTTTATAATATATTAAGAAAAAAATAATAGAATTAGATAATCCTAATGTAATAATGGCTGGAGACTGGAACATGGTGTTTGATACCTTTAAAGACTATCAGAACTATAAGCATTTAAATAACCCAAAAGCAAATGTAGTTGCTGAAAGTATGATTATAGACATTAACCTGTGTGATATATGGAGAGATCTGAATAAAGATTTTCAGCGTTATACCTGACGGAGAACAGCTCCATTTCAGCAGACTAGACTTCAATATAAAAATAATAATTTTCTCGTTACTGATTCAGTTGTCGCCCTTGCTGAGGATTCTGATAACAAACGAAATGTAATTTTTGGCTTTTGATGACGCATTTTTGGACTTCCTCTTGATGAAAATTCGGTCTAAAACGATTGCATATGCAACAATAAAGAAGAAGAGAGCAAATGAGAAAGAAATCGATTTGAAGAAAGACATTCTCAGAAATTAGAGAAAAGTAACAAAATTCAAGTAGACTGTATGATCATAAATGGTAAGAAAGCTGAACGTGAAAAAGATATGTGAAAAAAGAACTGAAGGTGTATTATTACGTTCTAAAACTAGATGGATATCACATGATGAAAAAGTTACTAGCTATTTTTGTAGTTTGGCGAAACGGCACTATATTAGTAAAAATATGACCAAGCTTATTAGTAAAGACGATGCGACAGTGTATTGACAGATAGTAATGACAGATTACAAAAGATGAAAAGTTTTTATGAAAAGTTGTACGAGAGAAGACAGAGAGAATAATGATGAAGCAGAGAGGATAGAAGGTAAAATTGCTTTGAATGAAGCAAGGGTCGCCTTGAGGAACATGAAACATTACAAGAGCCCCGGTACAGATGGATTTAGTACATAATTTGTAAAATATTTTTGGAGGAAAATAGGCATGTTAGTAGCTGAAGCATTAAACTGGGGTTTTAGGAGAGGGGAATTATCTTGCACTCAAAGTTAAAATTATTACATGTATTCCAAAGGGAGACAAACATCGAGATCTGATAAGGAACTGGAGACCAATACCACTATTAAATGTAGTTTATAAGATAGGATCAGCTGGTGTTGCTAACCGAATGAAAACTATGTTACCCGAACTAATTAATGAAGATCAGACAGGGTTTATCCCAGGAAGATATATTGGAGATAACCTGAGACTGATATATGATGTGATAGCTTATTCTAAGAGAAAGAATTTGCCCGGTCTGCTACTAAACGTAGACTTTGAGAAAGCTTTCGATTCCGTGGATTGGAAATTTATGTTTAAAGTTTTGAAAGCATTCGGCTTTAAGAAAGATGTATGTACGTGGATAGAAACGTGTTAAATACAAACATTAAGTCTACTGTAATAGTGAATGAACAGCCGTCATTATCGTTTCCTATATGTAGGGGTTGTAGGGGGTGATCCAATTTCTCCCTATTTATTTACTCTTTGCGTAGAAATATTGGGAATCATGACTCACGAAAACAAGCATAAATATAAAATGTATGTTTGATAATAACGTTGACCATAAACTCTCACAATATGCAGTCCATACGGAATTTCTTCTGGCAGGCGACACGGAATCATTTGAACGCTGCATTGCAGTTATTGATAATTTTGGAAGAGAATCCGGTCTATATATGACTGCAGGAAACATTAGTGCGGTTTGGCTGGATAATAAAAGGAATTCATACAGCAACTCGGAATGGAATGGAACCGACCTAAATTTAAAGTACTAGCAATTTGGTTTACAAATGATCTGGACAACTGTGAAAACAAATAACTACCCAGAAAAACTTGCAGAAATAAAATGTTTTATTGAGAATATGGATGAAAATGCTCATTACACCACTTGGCAGAGTTGCAATTTTAAAATCTCTTCTTCTCTCCAAGTTTATAGACTTATAGATTCTGTTACCAAACCTGCCAGATGAATACATTAATACTTTACAAAAACTGTGCTATGAATTTGTATGGAATCAAAAGACGGACAAAGTTTTTTTATCATAAAAGCGTGCAAGAAGGAGGCCTTGGTCTTCCACATCTGAAAACATTTATTTCTGCTTTGAAGATAACGGGGATTCGAAAGTTCATAAATACTAATCATAAGTGGGGAAAATATAGCACTGGGGAAATATCCATTCATTAAGAACATAAAGTGCTATGACCTAGAATGGCAAATACTTACTCTAAATGCAACCCAAGTCTTCAAGCGTATGATGAATTTCACAACTAAATAAAACTGACAAACGCAGGAGAAGTATTTTCGAAACCAATCTGTTCCGAACAAAGAATTAGAACTGGCAACACATTTCTTATACATGCACACTGGATTGATAAAGGTGTCTATTGTGTTGCACACTTTCTAAATGAGAAAGGGGAAATACTATCTCACACAGATTTTCAGAGAAGAGTTGACGTAACTATTGATTTTGTGACATATTCTGGCTGCAAACATCCAGTAAAGAACTTTCTGCGTAATAACGGTTTCGGATTTTGTAATAACAATGTTATGAATCTTACGGCGTGCCTGCAGAAATTGTATGAACAAATAAGGGTTACAACTTATGATATAGTAAAAGAAAATTATGTAAAACCCAACTGCTGCTCAAAATGGGAAGATAAACTTCAAAGAAATCTAACGTGGCAGTCCTGTTTTCATCAATTCAGTCAAATCCATGAGCCGTACAAACCTTTTCTTGCAGACTGATGTTCTCAACAAAAAATGTCCTAGAATCCATATATGTGTATAATCTTAAGCCTACGTAAACTAAGTAAACATGTTGCTTAACGTCCACAGAAACCATAAGGCTTATTAGGGA
>OY757553.1:2302287-2312287 GCA_963584105.1 Alviniconcha strummeri
GTGTGTGTGGGGGGGGGTGTCAGTGTGTGTGTGTGTGTGTGTGTGTGTGTGTGTGTGTGTGTGTGTGTGTGTGTGTGTGTGTGTGTGTGTGTGTGTGTGTGTGTGTGAGTGAGTGAGTGAGTGAGATATGCAATGTATTATTAAATTAGCTTTTGCATTATTGTAATATTTCACATTTCATTGTCTAGAACATTGTATTTAGGTCAACATGTATTATGTGAGCACTCAAAGCGTTGGTGAGCGCATGACAAATGTACATTATTATTATTATTGTTAGTACAAATGTACATTATTATTATTATTGTTAGTGCCACAATTTTTATTATTTTTATTATTATTATTCCCCTTTGAGTCTGACACATATATAGTCATGGAGACGTCGGCGAATTAGAAAGCTTTTATTATGGTATTAACACTATCAGCGCCTATGCTTCCACTAGACCAAACCTGCCCAGCAGCTTGTCACAGTTCGCTGTGGGAGATAACGTGAGTTAAGTTGCAGAACGAAAGATAAAGCCAAGCTCGTCACACGATCTGGATAAGAAGAAAGTCCTACAGCTCTGGCGTGAGAGAGCGAAACCCCCACCCCCCCCACCCCCACCCCCACCCCCACACACACATCCTCCATGCCCCAGCCTTCCCCACCTTCTCTCACCCCATCCCCATTTTTCCTCTTTCACCCCCCCTCCACCCCCCGCCCTACACGCACACACACACACCCTCCATGCCCCAGCCTTCCCCACCTTCTCTCACCCCATCCCCATTTTTCCTCTTTCACCCCCCCCCCTCGACCCCCCGGCTTAGCTTCCCACAGACACGTTCTCACTGGTGAGATGCTTTTGAATCAACTGGGTTCTCCGCCACTGCAAATGAAATGTAAATCGTGTGCGTGTTGTACACAGAGGTACACACGCTTACACACACACACACACACACACACACACACACACACACACACACACACACACACACACACACACACACACACACACACACACACACCACACACACACACACACACACACGCACCCACGCACTCACACGCACACACACGCACGCGCGCGCACACACACACACACACGCACGCGCACACACACACTCGGCACGCTCGCGCACGCACGCACACACATACACACGCACGCACGCACGCACGCACACACACACACACACACACGGCACGCACGCACACACATACACACGCACGCATGCGTGCACGCACGCACGCGCGCACGCACGCACGCACGCACGCACGCACGCACGCACACACACACACAAGCTAGCGCGCGCACGCTCGCACGCACGCTCACACAAACTCAGTCGCGCACGCACCCACTGACTTACGCTCGCACGCGGCACGCACGCACGCCCTCTTCCCCCACCTCCATAACTCCCCGCATCCCCCCCTCCCCCCAACTTCTCCCCGTCCATAATAAGCCTTATGGTTTCGGTGGACGTTAAGCACCATGTTTACATACTTGCGTTGGCCCTTTGTGAGGCGGTTTGGCCTAGCGGTAAGGCTTTAGGCTGGTAAGCAGAAGGGCCTGAGGTCGATTCTGCTTTGGCTCTCCTTTCACTTCAGAAAGGTTGTGTTTTGTGAACACTGTCTTGTGACTTTGTCACTCGTGCAACGGACGTGATTTGCTGGAAGTAGGTAGGAACGCGTCAGCTGGGCTGATGGTCCAGCGTATAGCTATATTTCACTGGTACTAGTGGTAGTGAAAACCCCGCATTTCACCGCAACAAGATGGGCGGTAAAGACCACTGCCCGCACTGGTCGAATAAAAGCCAGGAAATCCGCGGAACGTCTGTCCTTTAGTTTCAGTAACAAGGCAAAATATCGCAATCGGCGCTGACTCGAGAATGATCCCCAATCGGTTGAGAATGAAGTTGTTGTTTTTGTTCCCCCCCCCCCGCCCCGCCCCCCCACACACACATACACACACACACACACACACACACACACACACACACACACACACACACACACACACACACACACACATAGGCGGATCGCGCGCGCTTGGATCGCAAAGTGCGGATAGCCCACCCCACCCCACCACCCTTCTCCTTGGGCGTTAAGCACCATGTTTACTTAGTTTCAGTCAGACGCTCTACCAGCTGAGCTGTCCCCTTGTTGTTCGATCCTCATATTGTGAATTATGGGGTCTCGATATTAAAGTTAGGAAAACCAAAGTCATGATATTTTCAAGGGGGAAGATCAGAAAAATGCCGACATTCAATTTTAATGAGGAAACTGTTGACCTTGTTTGGGATTATGAATATTTGGGAGTAAAATTTAACTATAATAACAAGTTTAAAAAGGCACAACAGTTACAGTTTTTACTTGCAAACAGGGCTATGTTTTCACTATTAAGGAAATGTCGGCAGCTAAATTTGCCACTAGATATACAATTAGAACTTTTTGAAAAATTTGTGTACCCAATCCTTCTGTATGGTTGTGAAATATGGGCGTGCGAGAAGATGGATGTAATCTCAAAACTACAGCTTCGATTTTTAAAACTGATCTTAGGTGTCAAAGTTACAACCCCAACATGCATGGTGCTTGGGGAAGTGGGAAGATATCCGATAGAAATTGAAGCAAAATGCAGGATGTTAAGATTTTGGTATGGTTTGTGCAGTACCTCTCACTCTGAATCGCCTAAGATTTCTAACCTAATGTTTCAGCTATGTTCTAAGTTGTATTATGCAAGTAATTATAAGCTCCCATGGCTTATGAAAGTGCTTTCGTTATTAGATAGTTTAGGATTATCTTATATTTGGTCTAACCAAATCCATACCATCGAAAGCTTTAAACGTATAGTGAAGCAAAGACTAATGGATCAATTTATACAAGAATGGCAAAGCAGAGTAGCAGAAAATAGTGTTTGTAGTAATTATCGTTTATTTAAAAAGAAATTTTGCTTTGAGAAATATCTAACCTATCTCCCATCTATCCTAAGACAAAGAGTATTGAAATTTAGACTTAGTAATCATAGACTGCCAATCCAGCAAAGACGATCGTTAGGTATTCCAAGGGATGAAAGAATATGTACTGTTTGTGACAGTGGTGAGGTAGGAGATGAATTTCACTATCTGCTTAACTGTTCCAACGAAAATGTCAAGAGAAACCGTACTAAGTATGTTGATAAATATTATACACATCATCCCAACGTGCCCAAATTTTGTAGTCTCATGAATACGACGTCAAAATCTAAGAATATCAAGCTTGCTAAATTTATTAGTTGTATTCTTCAATTATTTTGATTAAGCCAATAACGAACAACGAAAAGAAAAAAGAAAAAAAGAAATAGTTAATTTTTACGCCTTAGCCTTATATATTTATAACAACTTAGATTTGTGTTTGAGCATTTAATAATTTTTTATATATAAAGTGTGGTAGTTATTTATTACTTGTTCATGTACTTGTTCATAGGGCATGTCGTGTGCGAATGTAACTTCGCTTTCTAGCCCCCAGGGGCCAAAAGCTCAATAAAACCTTGAAACCTTGCACGATCTGAGTCACTCCAGTTGTTTCCGGGTAGGAAGCTTTCACGGTCACAATTTGGACTATTCACAAGTGTCGTAACGAATGACACTGAATGAACAATCAGTTGAGCGACTTCCGGTTTTATATGTGCTGCATCCGCGACAACAGTAGAGCGAGAAAATGTGAAACAGTGCAATACAACATCGCTAAACTCGCTCGACCCAGGCCAAACACGGCAGCGATGTTTTGTCAAGTTTTGTCACCACGGCATGTCGCCCAGCGATTAGTGCACTGCGCAATTGCTGTTTCAACTGCCATGCTTGGGCAGAGTCACAAGGACAATGTCCGTTGCACTGCTGCTGAGGAACAACTCGAAGCGAAAGAAGTCCAACTTTCGCAACCCAGCTCCACCTCCCTACTATCTCCTCTGGGCCAACTTGAAGGTCCAGCTCCACCTCCCTCCTCTAGATCTTTTGATCTTGCCTGGAACCTTGGGTCAGCCCGACATCTGAGGACATAGATATACCCAAACTCCAAGCACTCGTTTACGACATCCTTCCTTCAACCACAGCCGTATTTAGTTACGCCATAGGGTCCAGAAAACTGTCAGCTAACGAGCAGTTTTTCGTTGGTGCTCAAACAGTAGTAAGTTTGTTACAAACAACATAAATAAAACTAGGCGTGTCATTTATAGCCGCCGACAAAGTTTACACCAGCAACAAATAAAACCACAATCGTTTGAATCGAGACGGAACTCTCTTTTTTACCCGGGAGGGGGGGGGGGGGGGGGTGCTGGTGGTGGATGCGTCTCATGTTCACGTGCGTGCTTTGGCGCCAGGTTGCTTCTACAGTCATATAGTACCCGAACCTTTCGGAGGGCGCTGACCGCGTCGCTGGAGAGCCGCGCGGAGCTTCATCTTGGAGATTCGAACTGGACATTTTTCCAAGTCGGTTACCCTGTGGACACCCCTACAGACATGAGCTTTTTACTAAGGGTATCGGTCACGCATCGCCGGGCTCTCGCTAGGTCAATCCTTGGTAGACGGAAGGAACGGTCTCTTCGGATGAAACCTCCGTCCTTGCCAATTGTACAAGGAATATCCGGACCGACCAAAGGAATCAGAAGCACATTCTGACACGGCAGTGCAAAAAATAAAAACAAAGGACAAAAACCTCCAGAAAAAGAAAGGGAAATCAACAAAAGAGGCAAAAGGTACACACAAATCCTCAACAAGAATGAATTCAGAATAAAGGCAGAAGAGGAAAAATGAAAAGAAATGGGAGAAAAAGAACAAAACGAATAGACGTGGCAAACACGGAAAAAGAAAGGAAAAACAGGAGGAACGGTACAACTACTGAACTACCAACAAATACCTCTGCATAGTCTTAGAAACAAAACAAACGCGAGGCAAATAACAGTGAAAACAACCGAGAGAAAAGCAAAAGCCGAAAGGTAAACAAAACTCGGCGGGACTGTGCACACATTTTAGACCAATGAAACTCGGCGGGACTGTGCACACATTGTAGACCAATGAAACTCGGCGGGACTGTGCACACATTGTAGACCAATGAAACTCGGCGGGACTGTGCACACATTGTAGACCAATGAAACTCGGCGGGACTGTGCACACATTGTAGACCAATGAAACTCGGCGGGACTGTGCACACATTTTAGACCAATGAAACTCGGCGGGACTGTGCACACATTTTAGACCAATGAAACTCGGCGGGACTGTGCACACATTTTAGACCAATGAAACTCGGCGGGACTGTGCACACATTTTAGACCAATGAAACTCGGCGGGACTGTGCACACATTGTAGACCAATGAAACTCGGCGGGACTGTGCACACATTTTAGACCAATGAAACTCGGCGGGACTGTGCACACATTTTAGACCAATGAAACTCGGCGGGACTGTGCACACATTTTAGACCAATGAAACTCGGCGGGACTGTGCACACATTTTAGACCAATGAAACTCGGCGGGACTGTGCACACATTTTAGACCAATGAAACTCGGCGGGACTGTGCACACATTGTAGACCAATGAAACTCGGCGGGACTGTGCACACATTTTAGACCAATGAAACTCGGCGGGACTGTGCACACATTTTAGACCAATGAAACTCGGCGGGACTGTGCACACATTTTAGACCAAAGAAAACCGGGCTTCAGGAAAAATAGCTGTACTTTCATGGCGCCGAGAGAGAGAGAGAGAGAGAGAGAGAGAGAGAGAGAGAGAGAGAGAGAGAGAGAGAGAGAGAGAGAGAGAGAGAGAGAGAGAGCGTGCTTGCGTGCGAGCGTGCGTACGTGTGCGTGTGTTTGCGTGTGCGTGCGTGTGTGTGTGTGTGTGTGTGTGTGTGTGTGTGTGTGTGTGTGTGTGTGTGTGTGTGTGTGTGTGTGTGTGTGTGTGTGTGTGTGTGTGTGTTTCTTTATCTCTTTGAACCAGTCTTGTGGTATGGTCTTTTGATTCTACCTGCAAGAAATGCATCGTATATGGAGGAGTACATAGACTGTATACAGGTCTATTGGATTAAAAAAATAACTAAAAAATAACTAGCCTTTTGTTGCTTCTGTCTGTGTTGTATTATAACCGCCTCCTGAATGGGCTAGGGAATCGAGGAGGGCTGCATTTTCTCATTCCAGGGCTGTAGAAGTGTCCTCTTACCAAGATCGTGTGACGAGCTTGGCTTCATCTTTCATTCTACAACTTAACTCACGTTATCTCCCACAGTGAATTGTGACAAGCTGTGAAGGCGCGTGCAATACTGACATATACGACAGTTAATGGCCACGTAAATACCGGTAACTGAGACGACAACTCTACACAGCTGGCAGCGTCACGGCAGCGATAGCCAGGTGTAACTGATCCAGTTTATTCACAGCTTGCCTCGCCTTGTCCCTAACATAGTCCAGGTGACATCAAGAGGAGGGAGGTGAGCTGGACTCTCACGAAGAAGCCAGCCCAGAAGAGATCGAGAGCAGGGAGGTGGTGCTGGGCTTGAGAGTTGGACTTCTTTTGCTTCAGTTGCTTCCCAATGGCGGAGCTACGGACATTGTCTTTGTGACTCTGTTCTGCATAGCAGTTGCGTGGTGCGGTGGTCGCTGCGCAATGGCGGACGGACATCGCGTTAACATACTGTTGTTGTGGTAGCGGTCCACCGCAGCCTTGGTCTTCCGGGTCGGCGCCTGTCTCGAGGTTTCACTCTTCTGTCCCCCTTTTCCCACTCGTCCCCGTCCCTAATAGGCCTACTCGCCTCCGTGGAACAAAAGTCTCTCTCTCTCTCTCTCTCTCTCTCTCTCTCTCTCTCTCTCTCTCTCTCTCTCTCTCTCTCTCTCTCTCTCTCTCTCTCTCTCTCTCTCTCTTTCTCGTCCCTACCCAGTTAGGTCAGCCCGAATCAAGTAAGTAAACATGGTGCTTAACGTCCACAGAAACCATAAGGCTTATTAGGGACGGGGAGAAGGGGGAAAGGGTGTATGGAGGTAGGAGAAGAGGGAGATTATATACCTATCGCTACACTGTCACCACCAGAATGATTCCTGCATTAAGATGGGCAGCGATCAGAGCCATTTTAATGTTTCAGTAGGAAGTGATGGACAAAGTCACAGGACAGTGTCCACAAACCACAACCTTTTTGAAGAGAAAGGAGAGCCGAAACGGTATCAAACCGAGGTCCTTCCTCTTACCAGCCTAACGCCTTACCGCTAGGCCAAACCGGCTCACAAGTCAGCCCGGTAGGTAGGTAGGTAGTGTTGCTTAATGTCCTCAGGTGCCGGTTGACATACTAGGGACAAGCTGAGACCAGTGCCGAAATATGGTTCAATAATTCTTTACGTCCACGGAAACCAGAAGGCTCGTTAGGACGGACAGCCCAGGACGGCCACCTCGACTCTACCACGGCTCCTGAACTATGTGCAGCCCGACATCTGAGGACATAGACGTACCAGAGACACTTCACTACTGCTGTGGTGTCTGATCCATTCACATACACATGACGTGTCTCGGCGAAAAGCCAGCTCTGTTATATTTAGCCTTGGTTCTGAGGTGACTGAATATAGCGGTGTTGTACTGCGCTGTTTCACGCTTTCTAGCTTTACTGTTTTCACTCATAAAACCAGACTCGCCCAACTCATTTGCTCAGGAGGCGGTTATACACACGGACCTATAATTATATGCTATGCTAGCAGAAAACCCTCCGACCCACTGCACGGTTATTGTTATGTGCACGATTCGAATTTACGACAGCCCCGCCAAACCGGGGTCATGATGCACAAAATGCTGTCGGTTAATTTACAACTGTGATAGCATAAAGCAACACTGAACTTGCACAACCTACTGTTCAAAGCAATTGTCTATTCAGTGCCACTATGGGCCAGGACAACGCGTGCTTGTGAATAGTCGAAGAAGAGGCTGTTAAAACTTCCTCCCCGGAAACAACTGGAATGACCCGAACGTGAGGATGAAACAATGCCTGATTGTGACAAAAACAATAAGCGCCCCGGTCTATCCTATCCATAGTCAAATACAGTCGATAAGCTGTCGTTCACTTCATTGAAATTCAGCGACGCTGACAGCAACAGCCGTGATAAGCAGTGAGAAATTAGTGTGTGCGGGACATTGACAACTAGACATTTCATAGTTCTTTGAGATCTGTGGCCGGCACCAGAGTTCGTTTGTGTGACCAGATGCAAAGCAACGGTGAAAATGTGTGCCTGTATTAAGAACGTGAGTCACACCACGCCTTTACAGTGTCACGTACACCTCGCCTTTACAGTGCCACGTACACCTCGCCTTTACAGTGCCACGTACACCTCGCCTTTTTAGCCGTCGTTCTCTTCATTGAACTTCAACGACACTTACAGTAGCGACCGCGACAAGCAGCGAGAGAGTAGTGTGTGCTGGACATTGACAACTAGACATTTCATTGTTCTTTGAGATCTGTGGAAGCAAAGTTCGTTGTGTATTTGTCTGAGCGTGTCTGGTCAGACGCAAGAGAACGCTGAAAATGTGCGCCTGCTTTAAGGAAGTGAGTTTCCACTTCATGCTGGCCGTGTGCTTGTACATTTGCCACGTCTGCAACGGTGCTAGCGTGTTTGAAGGCGGAAGACACGGTCCAACGGCTCACAACATCTTACGGCCAAGAACTCCGAAGAACCACGCTCGTCTGTCCGTAGAAAGAGGCCAAACTCGACTCCAAGCGACGACCCACGTGAACGTTGTTGCCAACGAGGGACACAGGATCGTCAAAGCACGTCTCCAGCTGTACCGGGATCGTTTTTGCTTTGAGAAAAAATGCAGCTGCAATGGTTCGGTGGCTGACTGCTCCCGGAATAACGGTACTCTGACCTTCATTCCCAGACTCCCTGGCACGGTGAACAGCCTCAACTTCACCTGGAACAACCTCACCGCCATCGTCAACGACACGTTCTTCATCAACGTCACGCATATCACGGCGCTGGACCTCAGCAACAACGGACTGGCTTACATCGTGGAGACGGCTTTCCAACGTCTCGTGAACTTGACACGACTGATCGTGAGAGTCCACAGTCTCCGCTACCCCGGCTTACATCCTCTGCTCTCCGTGCACACTCTGGAGTACCTGGACATCAGCCAGGGACCTCTAGGAGCTTTCCCGAGTGACATTTTCTATCGTTACCCACTGCCTCGCCTCCACACTCTCTGTGTTAATGACAGTCAGATCTGGTCCCTCAACATGTCCGTGTTTCAACCTCTCGTCAGTCTGACGCGTCTCCACGTAGGAGGCAATCAGATCTCGCACGAGTTCTACTCCGAGGTTATGGCCAGTTTGAAAGTCTTTGTGCTGAGTAGAAACGGGATCTTCAACTTTCCGGAGACATGCCGGAAAGGGGAGTCATTGTTTCCGGAGCTGGCCGAACTTTACTTGAAGAACAACCAACTGTCGACGATCCCCAGAGACATCTGCTTGCCGGCGCTGAGAATTCTGGTGCTGAGTAGCAACATGTTTTCTCATCTTGTGACGGACATGTTCAGTGCTCGTCGCTTTCCTTCTCTTTCGGCCGTCTACCTGGACGCGATGAGCACTCACATCATGAAGATTGATAAACACGCCGTCAGTAATCCAGTTCTCCGTAACTTGTCCATGATGTACAATAACATAGACCTGGCCGTTCCGCACGTACACCCGGACAGCTTCCAAGGCTTACCGAATCTGACAATGCTTCAGATGGGGCATAACTACGTGAACTACGTGACGGCGGAGAGATTCATAACGCTCTTTGGCAACTTGACCAACCTTCGGGAAATCTGCTTCGGCCTGGACTTCATTCACAACGTCACAGCCGACATGTTCAAGCCTTACCAACGGCTGACCCATCTCCTGTTCTTCGACAACGAGATTACGAGCTTGCCGGATGGCGTGTTCGACGCCCTTCCCAACTTGAGGTACGTGTATCTAGGCGGGAACAGGCTGAATACCATCTCGGAGAAAACGTTCGGTCCAGACACCCGAGCTCGTCTGGTCCAGCTGG
>OY757553.1:2314990-2322490 GCA_963584105.1 Alviniconcha strummeri
TGGCCCCACCACAGCGGCACTAACAGCTCTTATAAGGACCAGGCCTATAAGCTATTCGTTCAGACTGAGAACTGGCGTCGCATAGCTACGGATGACACGTGCACCTAATGCACAGTCGATGACGACATAATTCTGTATATGAATTATTCTTTATGTGCACATTGCATGGTCTTCAGTAAAATGTACCCGCACATATACACATCTTTGATTATTGTTTTCCTTTTGCAAGTCTCTTGTCTATTGTCTTCTTTTACAAGTTAATTAATTTATTGCCTTTATGTGGCGCTATTATCTGCCCTCGAGCAGACTCACTGCACACACACACACACACACACACACACACACACACACACACACACACACACACTATTGGAGTTTATGGACCATGCATAGACACGCATGCCAGATAACAGTTACCGTAGGCGACTCAGGTCTTTGTTGTTGTACATGCGTTACGTATACAGAGCGCTAATTAACTCCCTGTGTGTGTGTGTGTGTGTGTGTGTGTGTGTGTGTGTGTGTGTGTGTGTGTGTGTGTGTGTGTGTGTGTGTGTGTGTGTGTTTGTTTGTTTTTTCTCCATCTTACTCCAATGTACCGGCAGTGCACTTAATTACTAGAGTATATATCACAGTTGTCAGAACAAGAGAATGTGTTTGTAATCTTTTCATGCGGTAAATTGCCTGCTCGACAAGAAATAATCCTTTGAATACCTTTAATTTGACAACTCCTTTTGATATTTAGTGTCCTTTTGATCTAGTATTTTTTTATTCATGACTTTGGTTTTTCTAAATGCTTAATACGCCTGCATGTATTATGAACTTATTCATGTTCATCACCGTTCACGCACAGTATTCTTCTGGTCAATCCATTGATCATACAATAAACCATCCAACCATCCATCCATCCATCCATCTCTCTCTCTCTCTCTCTCTCTCTCTCTCTCTCTCTCTCTCTCTCTCTCTCTCTCTCTCTCTCTCTCTCTCTCTCTCTCACACACACACACACACACACACACACACACACACACACACACACACACACACACACACACACACACACACACACACACACACGCACGCACACTGAACTGATTCTTCGTTTGTTCTTGGGTTCAAAAGCTTCTACAGAAAACTAGAAACAGGAACCTATACTTACACCCTCGTTGTCAATGGGCAGCACGGCATGAACGATGTCCAAGCCAGCAGATGTCCAGCTTCGGGGCAGTTGAGTGAGCCCGGACATGGAGATCTGGCTCATGTACCAGCGTCCTCATGGGTCAACCAGTCAGTCAATTCATCAGTCAGTCGCCCAATTCATCAACTAAATATTGCAAGCAAACGAAAGTCAGCGTTTACAAATACTTGAAACATGTTCTTCGTCTCATTAATCCTCCCATCATTATTGATCCCATCAATGAGAATGGGCTAATCCCTCACTATAGCCAGCTATAGAGGCTAGCCAGTCAACCAGCCAGCTATAGCCAGGCAAAACATTAGTCAGCCAGCCAGCTATAGCCAGGCAAAACGTTAGTCAACCGGCTAGCTATAGCCAAGCAAACCGTTAGTCAACCAGCCAGCCAAATAGCTACAGCTAGTCAAGCAGCTAACTAGCCCACCAGCGATAGCCAATCCAGAGGGAACCTAAGCCAGTGGGCCAACCAATCAGCTACAACCAGTACGCAAACCAGCCAACCATCTATAGCCAATCTGTGGATTAGTCAGCCAAACATCAATAGCCAGTCAACAGGCTGGCCAGCCAAACAGTTATAGCCTGTCCCACGGTTAGCCAGCCAACCAGCTATATATAGCCAGTCTGTGGTTTCGAGAGCTAATCGTTTATAGCCAGTCAACAGGTTGGCCAGCCTACCAGCTATAGCCAGTCAACAGGTTGGCCAGCCTACCAGCTATAGCCAGTCAACAGGTTGGCCAGCCTACCAGCTATAGCCAGTCTATGGGTTAGCCAGCCAACCTGTTAAAGCTATTCAGCAAGTTAGCCAGTCAACCAATTATAGGTAAGCCAGCCAACCAGCTATTGCCAGTCTATAGTCTAACAAGCTGTTATCAGTCAATAAGCCAACCAGTTACATCCAGTCAATATTTCGGCCAGCCAACCAGCTATAGCCAGTCAATAAGTTAACCAACTTTAGTCAATCACCAAATTAGACAGCCAAACAACTATAGCCAATCGGTATTATAGCCAACTACCTAGCCATAGATACTCAACTAGTTAACCAACTAGTAAGCCAGTCAACCAGCTATCGCCAGTGAATACGTGATCCAGCTTTAGCCAGTCAACCAGTTAGACAGTTAGTTATTCAAGTCAATCAGGTATCGGCAGTCAGTAAGTTGACAAGCTTTGGCCAGTCGACCAGTTAGACAGCTAGTTATTCCAGTCAACCAGCTATCGCCTGTCAGTCCGTTAACCATCCAGCGGTCTACCTCAAAAACGATCGAGATCGAGGTCGGTAACATGAGGCATGACGTATTGGTTGCAAAAGGCCATCTTCATGTTCAAGGCTCCAGACGTGCAGATCGTCGAGATGGTGAGGAATAGGAGAGAGAAGAGCGAGGATGCTGTCGACATTGTTGGCAGGTTTGGTGATTCCGAGGCAGGCTTTGTTACTCCTGGTAGGGTTTGGTTACTCCTTGGCAGAACAAAGGAAAAGAAATGCGAAACAGCGATCAAAGAATTAAGGCTGATCATAGACCTTTCTTGTTTATACTTATGATCCAAGTGCGCACGATCCGGCTCTGTGTGTGTGCGTGCGTGCGTGCGTGCGTGCGTGCGTGCGTGCGTGTGTGTGTGTGTGTGTGTGTGTGTGTGTGTGTGTGTGTGTGTGTGTGTGTGTGTGTATTTGCGCGCGTGCAGTCAACTCTATAAGTTCGAATGTGTTGTGTTTCAGTGTGTCAGTTTAACTTTGCTTTGAGTATGACTAAGTATATGTAGCAATGTATTATTACGCTACTGATTTTTGTGTGAGCATTAATGCATTCCATGCTTTTGTTTCATTAAATCACAAAGAGCTTTGAGCACCAAAAGCGCACTATATGTAGGGGAGTGGGGATGGGGAGTTGAGGGGAAGCAGGTTGGAAGCATGGATGAAGAGTCACAAGTCAGAGGTTGCTATAACATAACTTTTATTTGTACACCAACCAACCAGGAAACAGTGTCTGTTTTAGAAAAGACACAAGCAAACAAAACATTTAGAACATGAAAGCAAATGTAAAGTATAAACAACAGCCATTACTAATCTAATAAATACAGTAACCATGTAGTTTACCTGAAGGTTACTATAATACATGACAAAATGATTAATAATCAAGCACATAAATCGTGTGCTTGACTTACACTTAAAACCTGTACCTCACAGAGTCACGGTGAGTATGCAAGAGACGGCCAGTCAATTAACTGATGAACTCTCAGTATAATGAAGTATACAATAAAGTAACAGTGAAGAATGTGGATTACCAGGCTCATTCTTAACTAAACAGGAAGCGTGAGATAATCGTTACAGCAGTTCCACTTAAGCACACAACGAGATGAATAGTGACACGGGTGGCACCTGGGTCCATGCCGTGAGCGGGAGAAAGTCAGTCATAAACTGACCAGCTCCAGCCTCGTCAAGTTACTAAAAGCGTTACAGCATGTTACTGTTACAGACTAGCAGAGCATATCCGGCTGTGAACAACGTCAAGCGTCTTACAGGAAGCGGGTAACGCAGCAAGAATCTAAACTGTTGATCTAGCTGCTCGATTAGTGAACAGAGACAAAGACCTAATTGCCACCACTGACGCGCATCACCGGCCAGTTCGGGTACACGCACAAAGACCCGGAAAGGGTTTACAAGCTAAGTAGAGTGAAAGTCTGCGCGCCCTAAGACTCGGCCATACAAAAGCCGGATCAAGCAGAAATAACATGTCTCACAGTTTATACAATCACCCCTATGTACTAAACCATATTCAACTAGTAAAATGAACATTCCACAACTATGAAGTCAACATCTTCAAAGTGTTAGCCATGATATACCACCGATTTCATGTAGCAACATAGATCGGTAGGATACTAAACAAATAAGTTATGCCGCACTGCCAAAGTACCCATACTTTAAGAGGGATAACTTTGCATCGGCAAAGCATCACTCTGAACATCCAACAATGGCAGCATAACATGCTAGTTACATATCAGCTAACCAGGGTTAGCTGCATACATTTTGGAAATACCGGTCTTCCTGTGGCATAAAGGCTTAACATTCGAACGCACAACCAAGGTAGTCTGACGCCATAGCGGCTGCAACCAGGCGGCAATCTAACGCCGAAATTACCCACGTATTCAAGAACCAAAATCAAGGCACGTTGTGAACATGGTAACATTATAAACATACATTATTTACATCAATAAGAAACAACAGAACAACAAGCCATAGAAAAATAACTACTTACAGGCTCTCCCCTGATGAAAACATGAACACCGGCCGCAACAGTTAAACAAACAACCTGCCTCTGCAGGGACACTGGGGGAAAAGGGACGCTGCCGGCCCAGCGCACAACTTTTAACACCTTAGATAATTGGGCCATAAAAACCCCACCCAATCAAAAAGGACCGGAAAGAAAAGGTTATAGGGTCATGGCCCGGAACATGTATACAATACACTCGGTTACATATAAATTGCATATTGTTTATTTATATCAGTTACATATGTGGTTATGCGGATGTACCTCTAGGGCTAGTCAATCTACCGCCAAATGAGGTATAAAATGGAAAAGTCTGCAACATACGTTTCTTGAGCTGTATTACACTTGGGTATGCCCACAAAGTATCATGTATAAAATGGGACATGAATTTCCTAATCCTACTAAGGGAAAACGAGATCGCGTGACGTAGGCGACTCAGGTCTTTGTTGTTGTACTTGTGTTTCGAGCGCTAATGAACTCCCTTGTGTGTTGATTCTGCACAAGCACTCTGGGCCTCGTTCTGTTTCAGATCAGTTATATAATTATATCATGGGTCAAACATCAGGTGCAGTTGGACATTCCGGTTCAGTTTGTGATGACGCAAATAAGTGTCGAACCTCATCAAGAAAATAGGGTTGCTCCTCCTCCTCCCCCATCCTCCCCCCTCCATCCCCTCCCCCCTTTTCTTTTTTCCTCCTTGTTTTATCGACTCTGTGCAATGGATGCTTAGTCTGCTGGTTTTTTTTCTTCTCAGCATTATTAATTTGCTGCAGACTATCGTCTTTCAGACTGTTGTGGTTTGGTGGTGTGTTTACCATTAGGCTTGTCGGTAGTCCGCCGTTTTGATTTATCAGGTCAGGCCAAGTACTTCTTTATCCCATTTAAACGAACAAGCAAAACAAAACAATACAGAACGAAAAAACAAAACAATATCAATCAATCAATTAAAAGAGGAAAACAACAACAACAGCAACAACCACCACCACAACAACAAACAAACAGACTGACAAACAAAAAGAAAGTGACAATGTATAAATAATTTAAAATTGTACAGAGCGCAACAACAGACAGGAAATATTGATATCATGATCATTATTTGGTACAGTGAAACTGGCTATAGAGATGAGCAGTAGAATAAACAGTATCACACACATTAATGTTTTCAGACACATTAATACTTGGCACATTAATGTTTTCAGACACATTAATACTCGGCACACATACATTCACTGTTCTCATCCTGTCCGCCTACACAACCATACCCAGACACTATATTACCCCTTCCCACACACCCACACGCACACATACATACACCGACCCTGATATCTCTGTCTGTCTGTCTGTCTGTCTGTCTCTTGTTTGTTCAAATAGTCGCTCCTCACGAACTATACTATTACCCAAACCAAGAATAGACCTTTCCGAAACTAGCTTCTCCTTCTCGGGCGCTTCCATGTGGAACTCCAATCCAGTTCAAACAAAAGTATGTGTAGTTCAATCACCTGCTTTAAAAGGCAACATCACAAATGGTTTGGAGGTAATATGTAGTGCACCTTAAGCTTCCTGATGCAAGAATTAAGTGCATGTACATAATAAGTATGTCTATATTCAACCATGTTTTTGCTCTTCCTTTTATTTTCCTTTACTGTTCGTAGGACCTACTTGCGTCTGCGTGTTATTGTATTCTAGCCCTGTGTAGCAGTTTAATATCATTTTTGTATCCACCATAAAGCGTTGTGTTAAGCTATTGATTACGTATATGTTCATCCCCCCCCCCCTCATCATATTTCATTACTGTTAATTACGAGAAAATGTATTTCATACTAGGGAACAATATTCAAAAGGCAGAAGCCAGTAACATGACTGATTAGTGTAGCTAGCTGGTTTCTATTGCTTATCTCCCCTCTCTCTCTCTTACTCCCCCCCCCCCCCCCCCACCCCCGTCAACTTTTAAAACCGATTTGTAATTTTGGTTAGCTGCTTTTGTTTACTCTCTCTCTCTCTCTCTCTCTCTCTCTCTCTCTCTCTCTCTCTCTCTCTCTCTCTCTCTCTCTCTCTCTCCTTCCATCGCCATTTCTCTTTCTTCTCATTAAAACACTGCTCTGGTTTGCTGCATCCCTCTGATCTCACACCGTGCAGAAAGCGTCCTGGCAAAACAGGCTGAATCATACAACGCAGTTACACTCCATCCTGTCTCACGTACACACATTCTCTTGTTCTGACAATGGTGATATATACTGTAGCAATTAAGTGCACAGCCGGTTAACTTGAAAAAGATGGAGAGAAAAAACAGTTACTCCCCATCCTCTCTCACACACACACGTTCTCTTGTTCTCACAACAGTGATATATACTGTAGTAATTAAGTGCAAAGCCGGGTAACTGGGGGGGGGGAAAAGATGGAGAAAAAAGAAAAAAGAAAAAAAAAACTAACTAACGGGGGATCACACCTCAATGAATGTTTTTAATTCCATGGGGTATCTGAGATGATGAGCTAAACTATTCTATGCTAAAGAGCATGAAAAGGAGAAACTCGTTTAAAAGATATCAATCCTTTTTCTGGGCAAAAGCTGTTTATTTCCATGAACATGAAGACGTTCAGAAAGAATCATGAGCTCTTTCAGATACTGCGAGCCTCTGCCGTGAACAACCTTTTGCATTAGAACACATTTGTTAAGCAATAGTAGTTTGTCTGAAGGTAATTGTTTGAGAGCACAACACTTTTGTTTGCAGTCTATCTTAGGAATTGTCATCAGGAATTTTACGGAACTTTTGTGGAGAGAATACAGCTGCTTTATCTGCACACAGGCACATCCATCCCATGCAGTTGAAACATAGTTTATATGTGACATAATGTGTGCAAAGAAGAAGGCTAATTTTGATTGTTGGCTAACAATTTGGCTCAGTTTTAATAGAAGAAAAATATTTATAGAAAACAGTTCTGCAAATGTTGTTAATATGCGTTTGCAAGTTTAGCTGTTCGTCTACAGTTACTCCAAGTAGGCGATGTTTTGAACCTTGCTCTATTGGCGTGGTCTATTGGCGTGGTCTC
>OY757553.1:2332490-2374990 GCA_963584105.1 Alviniconcha strummeri
GTGCAAGTAATAGCGTGTGCGTCCCTGCTAATACTTAAACTGTTTTCACATCATGTTTTTCACGGACAAAGACATAATCCGTGCCGTTTGAAAAGGCAAAAAGGAAACACTCGCTTTTGAAAACTGATTTTCAACGCTCGGGACAGCAATGCCTGTTGGTCTGTGCGCGTTTATTATTATTACTATTATTATACATTAATTCTTGTTTTCTTTCCATCGTCCACCTTTTGTATTGATAATTAACTTTACCCATTTTTGCTTTTCTTGCCCCACAAGGGTCAGTCTTGGGACCTGTACTCTTCTGCATCCATACTGATGATCTACCTCTGCATATACCATCAAATTCTGCAAAATGTCACATGCTCGCGGATGACACAACATTTCATACAACAGGAAAAAGCGTTGTGCAAATTCAAAAAAACGCTACAGCTTTGTCTTGATCGTATTTCAGTGTGGTGCAACGTTAATCACATGCTCATTAATCCTGTGAAAACAAAGTCAATGATAATTACTACACGGCAAAAGCACCAGCTCTCGGACTTGTCATTGAGACTGTCATTGGATGGTCAGAATACTGAAAATGTAACTAAACATCGCCTGCTAGGTCTCATTGTCGACAACAAATTCCGATGGCAAGCCCAGATCGAACGCATATGCAAAAGCATGTCAAAGAATGTGTTTCTTCTTTTTCAACTGCAACATATCATCAACATCGATACCAGAAAACTCTTCACTCATATAAAACCTCACATCGATTATTCGTCAGTAGTGTGGGATGGCTGTGGCGAAGTACACATTAAAAAAAGAAAGAAAAAATGAACTCCCTACATCGAAGGGCAGGCAAATTAATCCTTCCTGATCCTTCCATATCTACAGAGCAAAAGCTGAATGCACTTGGAATTTTAAACCTACAATAGCTCGCTTACAATAAAGGAATACTTATGCATAAAGTTCTTAATAATAATTACCCAAATTACCTGCCACAACTCTTCATTAGTCACCAGTCCCACTACACTAGCTCTACGTGCCAAGGACAAGTTTTGACTTATTAAAACTAGCACATCCTTGACTGGAGCGTCCCTCTGGAACTCCCTGCCTCAAAATATCAAATCATGCATTTCTCTTCCTTGTTTCAAACGTAATCTGCGCAAAATATGTCTTAGAATAACCTTTCGTCAAATTTGGACACATTTGTATGAATCACACGTTTGCCTAAAATTTGAGTGTTGTATACATGTATGTCCATGAAAGAAATTTAATTCTGTTTCTGCACATTCGTGGGAACGGTAAAACTGTATTAATCAATTGAATAATCGTGCTTAACGTATCTGATTGTGGTACTGTCGTGTTTATTTGTGTTTGTAGTATAGCAAGGACTGGCTGTTAGGTTCAAATGGACCTAACGCTACTACCATTGAGTGTTAAAGTTTTCGAGTTTGAGTTTGCTTTTTCTCTCCCTCTGTGTACCTTTCACTAATTTAATGATTTTCGTCCTGTTTTAGGAATAATTGATAAGGCTACCTTGATTCATTCGATGTGTGCGTGCACGCGCTGGCGCGTGCATAGCGCATGCGTGTGTGTGTGTGTACGCAAAATTTGCGTGCAGGCGACTGTGAATCCGAGGGTGTTTGTTTTTCAGCGGGAGTCAGTTTCACTTTGCTTTGTATGACTAAGTATGCGAGTAAAATGTATTATGCAACTGATTTGTTCTGTGAGTATATAAGCAATCCTTGCTTTTGTTTAATTCAAGCAACAAGAGCTTTGAGTCAACAAAGGGGCACTATAAATTCCATATTGTTATTAATATCAGTTATATATGACCTCATGAGCATGGACCTCTACTGGAGTTTATGGACCACATGCCAGATGACAGTTACCGTAGGACTTTGTTGTCGTACTTGCGTTACGTTTTTCGAGCGCTAATTAATTCCCTTGGTTGCTTGTTCTTGGTTTTTTGTTTGTTTGTTTCGTTGTTGTTGTTGGTGGTGGTGGTGGTGTTTTTTGTTTGTGTGTGTGTGTGTGTGCTTGTGTGTTTCCGTTTTTTTCTTCTTCTACATCTTACTGCAGTGTACCAGCTGTGCACTTAATTACTAGAGAATATATCAGAGATGTCAGAACAAGAGAATGTGTTTGGAACACAGAGCAAACTCAAAATACCAGCACAGTCAAAAGCTTTATTTACTGGGGAACGTGGATGGCTCAGTGGTAGAGCGACGGATTCGTGATCAAAAGGTCTAGGGTTTGAGTACCGGCAGGAACGGCGGGAATTTTTTCTTGACCAGGGTCAACTTTCTGTGCTGACCCCTATTCAGCATCAGTTCCACCCCAGTGTTAGTGCAGCAGCAAGGAAAAGATCCTCGTCATTCTGCCAAAAAAGCACTTTGGTGGATATTCATAGCGCCCTGTGTAAAGCTGCAGAGACTAGCGCTACTGTTGACATTGTGAAGCGCTCAACAAATGTTCACATAAATATATAAGTATTCATTAATTTACAGTCAGATTTCGCCCTGATATAACCGCAGTGGTTGACTGGGTGTAAAACACCAAGTTTCTTACTTACTACACAGTCAGAAAAAAAAAAAAAAAGTATGAGCAACTCACAAAACAGGTGAGTATCGTGACTTTCCAAAGGTAACGTAATAAAAAATGTATAATTGAGTACATTCCTGCTAAAAAGATAACATTCAGTACATTCTTTCTAAGGGTAAATAATCCTTGTAAAGAGTGCTGGTGATGAATCATCGTAATAATTATTAACGATGACATCTGTAAACTACAAAGCACACACACACACAGCACAAAAGAAGTCATACTTAAAGTACCGTTTTGAAACTAAAACACACAAGGGAGTTAACTAGTGGTTGAAAGATGACACACAAACACAGCAACAAAGGTACTCAACAAACGTACTCACTTGGCATGCGAGTAAATATAAGGGACATAAACTCCATACATCCTCTGAAGGCATGTGAATGAATACAAGGTTTGTAAACTCCGCTAAAGGATGCAGTAAGTAAGTAAGCATGGTGTTTAACGTCCACAGAAACCGTACGGCTTATTAGGGACGGGGAGAAGGGGGGAAGGGGGTATGGAGATGGGGGGGAGAAGGAGATTATATACCTATCGCTACACTGTCACCACCAGAATGATTCCTGCATTACGATGGGCAGTGATGAGAGCCATTTTAATGTTTCAGTAGGAAGTGATGGACAAGTCACAGGACAGTGTCCACAAACCACAACCTTTTTGAAGAGAAAGGAGAGCCGAAGCGGTATCGAACCGAGGTCCTTCCGCTTACCAGCCTAATGCCTTACCGCTAGGCCAAACCGGCTCACATTTAAAGGATGCCCCTCTGGTGGAGTTTATGTACAGTGTATTTCCTCGCATGCCAGGTGAGTTACTGTAGGCGTCCCAGGTCTTCGTTGTTGTGTTTGTGTGACGTCCTTCGAGCACTGATTAACTCCCTTGTGTGTCGATTCTGCACGAGCGCTCTGGGCCTCGTTCTGTTTTAGGCTATACCGCTTCGGTTGAGTGTACAAAACTCCCTGAACACAGGACAGAAAGAGTTATGGCATGATTTCATCAGACATCTCTGCACTGCTGGATAACAATAATAGTCATAATATTACAACAATAATAATGATATTCTAAGCAAACTATCTCTAAATGAGACCAAAGCGCCGTAGGGCAGGAAGCTGATTGAAATCTATGTCCAATGGGCGCTACATGACGTGCTATTTCTGCCTGCTATTTACAGCCTGCCTGCTATTTACAGTCTGCCTGCAATTTACAGTCCCAGACAGAGATACCTTCATTCTTTTCTGTCTTCGGCCCCAGTGCATGGAACGCCCCCTCCCCCCTCCAAGCCGCCCACACCATCTTTCCTCTCCGAAGGAAACACCACTAGACATGTTCAAATCTAACCTGAAGATATTTCTTTTTCCATTCAAATCTGACCTGAAGACATTTATTTGTCCATTCAAATCTCACCTGAAGACATTTCTTTTTTCCATTCAAATCTAACCTGAGGATATTTCTTTTTCCATTCAAATCTAACCTGAGGATATTTCTTTTTCCATCCAAATCTAACCTAAAACATTTATTTTTCCATTCAAATCTAACCTGAAGATATTTCTTTTTCATTTCAAATCTAACCTAAAGACGATTTATTTTTCATTTCAAATCTAAAGACATTTCTTTTTCCATATATTTATAACTGTTCATTGCCAGTCTGAATCACAATGTAGCCATCAAAATGTATTCATAATTGTTCATTAACCAGTCTGAATTCGTCTCATTCCACTAACACAAACACACATACACGTACGCACACACATGCACAGCTGTGTGCTCCAAAATGAATAAGAAGAAATTAACTGACACACCTCATGGGCTCTTTGCCATTCAAAGGAGCAATTATTACGCCACAAGGAACTGTCACACCCCAGTGATTTTCACCTAAAACCGGATTCTACTGTCTGTAGGACTGGAATAAAGTATTTTACAATATGTGTATAATACCAACAAAACAACAACAAAAAGCAAAAAGGAAAAACCAAAACAAAATAGAAAAATGCTAATTAACTCCCCATCCCACGTAACACAGAGAGAGAGAGAGAGAGAGAGAGAGAGAGAGAGAGAGAGAGAGAGAGAGAGAGAGAGAGAGAGAGAATAAAATACCGTTTCTAGCACTGTGTATGAAAACTCCATCAACGACTTACACACTATAGTTAGTGAGCACGAACAAAATATGTAGAAATACACACCCACGTAAATACATACACATGATAAATACACACATGTAATGTTAGACCACAGTCAAGAATGACCTGCTTTTTTCCATACACACACACATTATATCTATAGCATATAATGTGTGTGTGTGTGTGTGTGTGTGTGTGTGTGTGTGTGTGTGTGTGTGTGTGTGTGTGTGTGAATGTGATGAAAAAGAATTCTCAAGTGTAGAATCATGAGCGAGAACGCGCAGTAAGTCTGCTTGAGAGTGGAGAACAGCACTATATAAAAGCAATCATCATCTCTCTCATCTCAGGTCAGAGTGCTTCACACACTGCACGTGCAACAAAAAAGCCCAAATACCTATACAATTTGTATGTGTACATACACAATACACAGTCTCAAACCCCCTCAAGACAAAGTGACAGCAATTACAGGCGTTACTTACTGACAGAAAGCTTTAATAAAGCGTATAATAATATGATATAATAAGTGTGTTTTCAATGGCGCCCTTATCTCTCGAGTTTAGGTAGCTTCAAAACAAAGACACTGTCAGATATCCATCTATCTTCAGTTAAGCGAGTTGAGAAGAGTTTGTTCAACTGTTCCTTCAACACAAGCTGGCTGTCAAAATAATGCCAAGGATATGAGCTGCATTGGAAAATGGGATGTCACTGTACTTTGAATCACAAGTAATGAAGAAGGAAGATCAATTTAAGCAGAAGACCCTATCAGACGAATCTCTGTTTTGTCGTCATTTAGCCTAATCATGGTTCCCAGGGACTTGAACTAGAGCCAAATAAGGACTTTTTAAGGACTTGTAAGGACCAATATTGAATTTTGTAAGGACCACTGCAACAGCAAGGAACAAAAAAAAAATTAGCTGAATTTTGCATGCCATGCATCGAGCATAGTGTTTGTCCAGCTTATCTTTTAGAACCCACTCCTGGTATGCAGTCCTTTAGCCAGCGGTCTTGGAACAAACATTTTCTGGGCATCTTTGCTGTCAGCTCAGGTTCTTGCACGGTTCGAATTTTGCAACGAAATGGCTGACCCAGGAGTTATTGCATAATCTTGCGACTGTGACTTCAGCTGCACGTGATCTAAATGAACATGGAGGAAAGCATTGTCTGCTTCAGACACCATCTAAACCTATGTCCAAAAATTTGAAATTCAGTAAATGCGTGAAACCACCCAGTGTCGCTGACTTGGAAAAATAAAGGCTTTTATAACTACCCATGTAAATATTTTAGTATCAGCTAGACTTGCAAGGACTATGATGCAAATATACGGACTTGTAAGGCCTCACTTGGTAAATTCAATTTGTAAGTACTTGTAAGCACCAGTAAGGACCCTGGGAACCTTGTTAGAAGTTTATTCTGAATTGCCCAGCCTTCACATCTGAAGTGCAGGATTCGATGGTCTGTACCAGTGAACATTTCTTCAGGAGAATCACATTTGTACAAGTCCACCCGCAAACATGCAAGGGGAGACAGAGAGACAATGGATCACATCAGAAAGAGGGTGAGTATGCAAAATGAAAAGAATTGGTCCCAGGACAGAGTCAGTGACCCAGTGACCCCTCCCCAATTGGGATTTTCATCACCCTCTCTTTGTCAGTTTGTCATCTGTGTTCATCATGCAGTGTCTTGTTGCCTGAATTCAAACTGCTTGAATAGTTTGCAGTCTTCAGTGGTACATAGGATGGCGTTGGCGTATACAAGACTTGTTTGCTTTTACCTCAGTGTTCAGTCTGTTGGTGAAACTAGTGTCCCTGAGCTGCCATTTTTATACACCATTTAGGCAGCATAATCTTACAAAAATGAGTTGATGACAGCCGAACAGTCTGATACGCCCTTCACACACGCCACTTTGGTCAGCATCACCATTGTTCAGAAGATAAACCTGATTAGGCGGCCGTTTGCTCATCATGCATGTGGCAAACCAAACCGACATGTTTACCATTCCACAACATCAGTTATTTGTCGGACACAATGGGGCGAGCGATGAGCTCCTTCATGATCTCGTTGCTACCGCCATAGATGGGCTGCACTCGGGCGTCCAGGAAGGCTCGGGCGATGGGGTACTCCAGCATGTACCCCCATCCGCCATGCAGCTGCACACACTGGGTAGCCACCTTGTTCTGCAGATCGGAGACCCTGCGACAGAGATGGGAGCATGAGGTTAGGTAGGGTACCAGCATGGCTCTCACTGGGTCAAACTCCAAGCACTGGTTTACGACATCTTTCCTTTAGGAGGTGGGGCAAGAGGGAGACTATACCCAACACTATATACACTGTCACCCCCAGGATGACTCCTGCATTAAGATGGGCAGTGATGAGAGCCATTTCAATGTTTCATTAATTGCAAGGGACAAAGTCTGATATGACAATGTCCATAAACCACAACTTTTGGTTTAAACAAAATTTTATTTATTCATTGTAATCATAAGTTCAACAAATAAGTACAGGAAACACAAAAGCAGTATACTTATTTGAGTGTTACCTATGGACAAAATGATAATTACACAGACATTTACGATGGCAAGACGGCAAATTGTTGTCAAAAAGTCTGAGGCAACAAAACAAACCAAAGCAACAACAACAACAACAACAACAACAAAAAAGGCAGGGGTTATAATGCAAATAACTAATCGAATGTTATCATAATTATTGATCTGAGAGAGTCACAGAGAGAGAGAGAGAGGGTTAAAGCATGTACTTCACAACTGCAACCACAACTTTTCAAGAGAAAAGAGAGCTGAAACAGAATTAAAGTGAGGTCCTCCTGCTTACCAGCCTAATGCCGTACCGCTAGGCCAAACCATCTCATGATACAGCTCTGCAATCATATAACACTTTAAAGGAACTAGCCTTGTTGGATTTAAATCGAAAATAAATCTTCAACGAGTGTTTTCAAGAGGTAAAAAGAACAGAATCTGCATTAAAAAAATTCAGAATGAAAATACTGTTGGTTCAAAGCTGATTTTATGTCAGTGTCACTGGGATTTTGTTGTTGTTGTTGTTGTTGTTTTTAATGCACTCTTTCCTGTATTTTTTTGTTGAGTTTGGTATTTTAGTGTTATGCCGCCAACAATTTTTTTGACATCCTGGACAGAACACCAGAAGCTCTCAGATCAGTTTTGCATACAGGTCATCAAAGAAACATAACAAAATTATGGTTTTTACTTTCATCATTTTTAAAAATTCTTATTCTGTAATGTTTATTTCTGTGGAGTCAACTTTCAATGCTGTATTGTAGCATTTTAGAAAAAGAAATATCTATTAGGTTAATCCCAAACTATGTTACTATTGTTAGCTCACTATCATTGGTAATTTTTCAGAAAAACAAACAAAAAATCAACTTCAGCAGCATAGTGACTAAAATTTAAACATTTAAAATTAAACAATCTAAAAAAAGAAGAAAAAAAAAAAGAAGAAACAATTCACTTCAACTAAGAAGGCTAGTTCCTTTAAACATAAACTAAGCCCTGCTCTTGGTGACCCCAATGTTACTGTTAGTGGGTCTTCATCCTATGCAGTCTGTATACAGTTGCCCAAAGGGCTGATCTATTATTATGAGTGTTCAACCATTTTAATGCCTGGTAGTCACATTATGACGTATTGTTTCCTGTGATCTGTGTGTGTGCGTGTGCACGTGTGCGTGTGTGTGTGTGTGTGTGTGTGTGTGTGCATGTGTGGGTGTACACGTGTGCATGCACACATGTGACACTGTGTGCATGGGTGTGACTGTGAACACCAGACATGTCTATGTGAAAATGTAATAAAATATGTTAGTTTATATATTCAGTGAAAGACAATGTTTCATCTTTGCCAATAGTTACACTACCCCTACCACTTCATATTGTTCCTTGAATTTTGAAAGGAACTCAGAAGATCCATGACAGATTTTCTTATGGTCAAAAAGCAACACACAGTCATTATTTAAGTACCAGCCCTTTTACAGTAAAGCTAATAAGGACAGAAAACAGCGCACAGCATGGGGATGGAGACTGACCAGTATTTTGCCATGGAGGTAGTACAGCTAAGAAAGACAGAAAACAGTGCACAGAATGGGGATGGAGACTGACCAGTATTTTGCCATGGAGGCTGAGTAAGAGTCGAGCCCACGAGTGTTGTGGATCTCAAGGCACTGGTCCACAAAGGCCCGGCCCACACAGATGTCTGTCTTCAGCTCCGCCAGTTTGTGCTGGATGGTCTACACACACAAATGGATACAAATACTGTCACAGGAGTGTCTGGAAGCACAAATGGATACAAATACTGTCACAGGAGTGTCTGGAAGCACAAAAGGGTACAAATACCCTCACAGGAGTGTTTGGAAACACAGATGGATACAAATGCTGTCACTGGAGTGTCTGGAGGCAGAAAATAATGGATACAAATACTGTCACAGGAGTGTCTGGAAACACAAATGGACACAAATACTGTCACACAGTGTATCTGCAAACACAAATAGACACAAATACTGTCACAGGAATGTGTGGAAACACAAAAGGACACAAATGCTGCCACAGGAGTGTGTGGTATGTGGAAACACAAATTGATACAGATACTGTCACTGGAATGTGTGAAAACACAAACTGATACAAATACTGTCACAGGAATGTGTGGAAACACAAACTGATGCAAATACTGTCACTGGAACGTGTAAAAAAAAAAAAAACTGATACAAATACTGTCAAAGGAATGTGTGGAAACACAAACTGATGCAAATACTGTCACTGGAACGTGTAAAAAAACAAACTGATACAAATACTGTCAAAGGAATGTGTGGAAACACAAACTGATGCAAATACTGTCACTGGAACGTGTAAAAAAACAAACTGGTACAAATACTCTCAAAGGAATGTGTGGAAACACAAAACTGATACAAAATACTGTCACAAGAATGTGTGTAAACACAAAACAATACAAACACTGTCACCAGAATGTGTGGAAACACAAAACAATACAAATACTGTCACCAGAATGTGTGGAAACACAAAAGAATACAAATACTGTCACTGGAATGTGTGCAAACACAAAACTGATACAAATACTGTCACCAGAATGTGTGGAAACACAAAACAATACAAACACTGTCACCGGAATGTGTGCAAACACAAAACTGATACAAATACTGTCACAGGAATGTGCCGGGCTCCTCGCCGTTCCTCCCAAACCAGTCGACACTAAAGCCAGCCCCTAACACCACCCCACCTGCAGCTTGGACAGGGTTCGACCAAAGGCCTTGCGCTGGCAGACGTAGCTCCTGGTCTCCTCAAACATCCACTCGCAGGCGGCCTGCCCCATGGTGGCGATCAGCAGCCGCTCCTGGGGCAGCTCCTGCATCAGGTAGTAGAACCCCTTGTTGGCTTCCCCCAAGAGGGCGCTGCTGGGCAGGCGAACGTCCTCGAAAAACAGCTCCGACGTGTCCTGCCCACAAACAGGGAATGCTAGAGTACAGCGAGTGATTATCAATGTTAGGAGTAGTGTGTGTTGCGTTGTGAACCAGTGGCACCCATGAGCTAGCACTGATCTCCGCTGGTGACAGGGGTTATTTGCCCAGGTGATTAACAAATAGTTACCGTCCTCATTGAGAGGCTGTTACCAGTGTCCATTCATTTTACTGACGGACTGTTCTGAGTGTCCTACGCACATGAAGGCACACTAATGTGGCACCGGGGATGGGATTTGAACCCAGGTGGGCACAACATCCGTACTCTTGCACCCAAACTCAATACAAAAAAGGTTCATGTTAGCTGAATTGTTCATCATATTAATTTCAACTCTATCTTGTTTTGTTTTGTTTTTTTCTCTCCATATAATCATGGTTCATACAATAGTAAAATGGGATTGTAATGTTTCATACCTCTGCACATCACTACATGTCACCATCATGCTCATAAGATATTTCCACAGTAAGTAATTTTCCTTTGCTGTTTTTTTTTATATATTTTTTTTTATGGGGGTGGGGGGGAAGGGGAAGCATTGAGGAAGAGATGAAAGAAAAACAACAACACTATTACAATCTGAAACAGCAGGCGCTTTCACGATTCAGACAGAAATGGTCTCCTTTGCTGGCCATTAATGTCAATTTATGACTGACTTGAGCATTTCAGCAGCCAATACTCTCCCAACTGCAGTCCACGCAGGCTTAACCCACTCTACCCCAGACTGCCCATCACCACCCGCTCTTTATTCTTACTGCGTGACCCCAGACTGCCCAGTAGCGGCCGGTAACCACACGCTCCATGCTGGCATCCTAGCGTAGGCGAATAGGAACAGGATTCTCACAAGGTTTTTAGCCTCATTTTCCCTTTTGTGCACTACTTCAGACAACATCCTTTGTTCAAAGTTCAGTGGAGTCTTCAAAGTTGCGAGATGAACACATGATAGATGCATGAAAATAAACAAAAGCCCTACTCTTAGCAATGGTGTCAGAGCTTCATCCCTTGGCTCAGTCACTTATCCTGGGCACCCTAACAAACTCACAGTTTCATCTTTCGAGATTCAAACTGGAAAATTTGCTAAACTGGTTATCCTTTGGGCACCCTAACAAAACCCAACAATTCGGATTTAAAAAAAATTAAAAGTTTTGCTTTTAATTTTCTTTTTGAGTGAAAAGTCAAAACCTGTTGGATATAAAAGAACAGTGTATTTGCAAACTGGGGGCCAGGATTCCAGGCGAGATCAAAAGATCGAGAGATCTTAGAGGAGGGAGGTGGAGCTGGACCCTCACTTTTGCTCATGAGTAGGGAGGTGGAGCTGGGCTGAGCAAGTTGGACGTCTTTTGCTTCAAGTTGTTCAAGTTGTTCGTCAACAGCGGTGCAACGGACATTGTCTTAGTGACTCTCTCCAGCACAGCAGTTGAAACAGCAATTGCGCAGTGCACAAGTCGCTGGGCAATGGTGAGGGGACACCGTCTTAACACTTCCATTGTTCTGGCGGCTGTCCACGGTCTCTCCAGTCTTTTTCGGACGGTTTCCGCGGTTGAGCCTTCACTCTCTCGTCGCCTTCCCACTCTGTCCTCATCCCTAATAGGCCATCTCGCTTCCGTGGACGTAAAGCAACATGAAAAAGCAAACTGGGGAAAATACAAAGTGAGCTGAAACTTTGGTTTGGTGTTTATCATTGATTTTTAAATTTGTATACCAAGATCATTTGCCACAGTTACTTCCTTTCACATGAGAAATGGCAGGGGCTGGTTAACCCGTTCACTGCCATGGTGTCATTTGAAAATAACCAACAGAAGTAGGAAATTTGAAATCCTTAAGGCTTCTTGTGCTTTTCACATTAGCATGTGAAGGGAGTTTCATCAAAACCCAGGCTAATGAAATTAGATTCATTATAGGACCGGGAAATATACAGTTTTCAGGCGCGTATGTGCACTTTTCAGCCTGGAAGGATTACATGCTGGGGCAGTGAAGGGGTTAATAATGAAAACAATGGGATATTTCTGGAGTTCCTACCCTATGGACAGCACAGAAATGCTTAACAATGAACAATACAAAGCCAGGGCAAACAACAATAGCAACAAACTCACAACCCCTCCACCTACTCTAAAAAATAACAACCAAACAAATTTGGCCAAGATCCCAAGTGTAACATTGTACCATCCATACCCACAAACTCTCCCCTTCTTTTTTTTTCTTTTCTTTTTTCCCCCTTCCCTTTTTTCCATTTTAAATGTTCAAAGAAGACACTATCTGAAAACAACAGATTACATTATTCCAAAATAATATGTTTTATTTAGCTGGAATGCATTAGAAAGAGAGAGAGAGACAGAGACAGAGAGAGAGAGACACACAGACAGACAGACAGACAGAGAGAGCAGTGTCCAAAGTTACCTGAGCCTTCAAACCAATCTTGTCCAGCTTGCGTCCCTTCTTGAACCCAGGCATGCCATCCTCCACCAGGAAGAGGCTGATCCCATGTGCGGCAGACTTGGCCTGAGGGTCAGTGACGGCGACAACAAGGACCACGCCACTCATGTAACCATTGGTGATAAACACCTTGCTCCCATTCAGGATCCAATCGTCCCCATCCTTCTTGGCGTTAGTTCGAACTCCCTGCAAGTCACTGGCGACACACAGCAAAGAATCAAACTGACTGAACTTGTCCAGAACATGACCTAAGCATAAAAATGGATACTTTGGGGAAGCAACTGAGTAGAAGTAATTTTTAATGCAAAATTCCCAAACTTGACATGACAGAAAATAAGAAAACCAAATTATCCAGGCCTGGGGGAAAATATGTAAATAAATTTTTAAAATCTGCATTTCCCACTCCGACTCACTGCTCTTCCTTTTTTTTTTTAATGCCCAGTCAACCCTGATGGCTATAACAGGGTGACTCCATTTCTCCGTATTTTGCTACAGACCGTGATAACCCTGAGAAAGTGCCAACCTGCCGGCGCCAGGTTCAGTCATGGCAATGGCTCCAATGCAGGTGCCAGCCACCATTCTGGGTATGAACTTCTCGATCTGCTCCTTGGTGCCATAGTGTGTGATGTAGGGCATGACGATGTCCGAGTGCAGAGCAAACCCTGGGCCAGTGCAGTTCACGTAGGCCCTGTGCGGAAGAAAGGGGTACGGAAAACAAGGCATAAGAAATAGAAACACTCTTTCCAGACAACAGATGGGTATGGAAAACAAGACATAAGAAATGTGCAGGAGAAAGGGGTATAGAAAACAAGACATAATAAATGTGCAGGAGAAAGAGTTACAGACAGAAAGACATGAAAATGTCCAGGGAAAAGAGGTACAGACAACAAGACATAAGAAATGAAAACATCCTTTTCTGGCAAAACACACAGGTAAAGAAAACAAGGCATAAAAAAATGAAAACATCCCTTTCAAACAAAACAGAAAGGTATGGAAAACAAGACATAAGAAATCAAAACACACTTTTCTGGCAACAGGCAGACAGGTACTGACAACAAGGCATAAGAAATGAAAACACTCTTTCCAGACTGTTGTTTCCGGACAACAGAAAGGTATGGAAAACAAGACATAAGAAATGATTTTTTAATTATTTTTTTTGCAACAGACAGGTATGGAAAACAAGACATAATGATAAGAAATAAAAACACTCTTTCCAGATAACAGACAGGTATGGAAAACAAGACATAATGATAAGAAATAAAAACACTCTTTCCAGATAACAGAGGTATGGAAAACAAGACATAATGATAAGAAGTAAAAAACACTCTTTCCAGATAACAGACAGGTATGGAAAACAAGACATAGTGATAAGAAATAAAAACACTCTTTCCAGATAACAGTGGTATGGAAAACAAGACATAAGAAATAAAAACACTCTTTCCAGATAACAGACAGGTATGGAAAACAAGGTATTTGTAGTGAAAACACCCTTTCCATGCAACAGACAGACAGGTATGGAAAACAAGGTATAAGCAATGAAAACACCCTTTTCTGGCAACAACTGAACAGACAGGTATGAAAATCAAGACATAAGAAATGAAATGAAAACACCCTTTCCTAGCAACAGATAGGTATGGAAAACAAGACATAAATGAAAACACCCTTTCTAGTGTCAGTTGCCACTGTGAAATGCTCAGGACTCATATGGAGACAAGGTGCTGGACAACTAGTACAAGTCTTCAATACTATTAGTCTCCACTCCATTATTGCTGTCTCCACTCCGACTCACTGCTCTTCCTGCACGATGTTTGTCATGAGGTAGTCTCCCCCCAGACCACCAAACTCCTCTGGTGTGTTGACGCCCAGCAGCCCGGTTTGCCCTGCCTTCGCCCACACCTCCGCGCTCACCTGTCCCGCCTTCTCCCACCTGAAAAATGTTCAGAACCAAAGAGTATGCCTGTATGGTCATTTTCAGACTGCGTTCACAACCAAAGAGTACCGTCATTTTCAGTCTGTCATCAGAACCAAAGTACCATCATTTTCAGACTGTTCACAACCAAAGAGTACAGTCATTTTCAGACTGTGATCAGAACCAGAGTACCATCATTTTCAGACTGTGTTCAGAACCAAAGAGTACCATAATTTTCACTGTCATCAGAACCAAAGAGTACCATCATTTTCAGACTGTCATCAGAACCAAAGAGTACCATAATCAGAACCAGAGTACCATCATTTTCAGACTGTGTTCAGAACCAAAGTACCATCATTTTCAGACTGTGATCAGAACCAGAGTACCATCATTTTCAGACTGTGATCAGAACCAGAGTACCATCATTTTCAGACTGTGATCAGAACCAAAGAGTACCATCATTTTCAGACTGTGATCAGAAACAAAGAACCGTCATTTTCAGACTGCGTTCAGAACCAAAGAGTACCGTCATTTTCAGACTGTGTTCAGAACCAAAGAGTATCATCATTTTTAAACTGTCATCAGAACCAAAGTACCATCATTTTCAGACTGTCATCAGAACCAGAGTACCATAATTTTCACTGTCATCAGAACCAAAGAGTACCATAATTTTCAGACTGTCATCAGAACCAAAGAATACCATAATTTTCACTATCATCTGAACCAAAGAGTACCGCAATTTTCAGACTGTCATCAGAACCAAAGAGTACTGAATTTTCAGTCATCAGAACCAAAGAGTACCATAATTTTCAGACTGTGTTCAGAAACCAAAGAGTACTGTCATTTTCAGACAAACATCCAGAACTATGTTTGCAAAGCAAATGTTCACCCAATTAAGAACAGGCTTCATATCTGGTAGTGACTTATTTGAGAATAAAATTTGGCATACATTCTTTTCTGAAGAATGATGATTATTATGAACCTAAATCATACCCAAACTGTGTCTGGTACACAGTCTTTTGGTGTGTTTGTGATCAGTGAAGACCAAACTCTCTCCGCCACACCTAAGCCAAGAACAAGAAGAGTAAGAAAAGAAAAGAAATGAAAAGGATTTCAAGCTTAAATAGGCAACAATCATATTGGATCAGAACTAAATCATTTCCACCACTGATTTACAACAGACCACATGAGTAGCTGGATGGACACACACGCACACCCACACATGTACACATGCATGCGCGCACACACACATGCACCCACACACATACATACCCGCATGGGTGTGCGCGCATACATACATACACACACACACACACACACACACAAATGCGCACAGTGTGCACATGCACACTGCACATATGCACACACATATGCGCACGCGCGCGCGCACACACGCACACACACACACACACACACACACACACACACACACACACACACATACATGCACACACATGCAGTGGACAAAGAAGGAAACACCAGGATCTCACTCTGCATGATGGGGCAGCACCTCTTCCTGGAAGAACCGCCGCGCAGTCTGTCGGAACATGTCATGCTCTTCACTATAGATCCTCCTGGTCCCAATGTCCATCATGTTTGGTGCCTGGCCCACCTCCGGCCGCACCAGCACCATCTCCATGCCACTGATAATAATGTATTATGTATAATTTATCACGCACTCATCAATGCCCTGAGCACCCATATCATTATATCATACATATTAACCTAAATACAAAACAATTTACATAAGGCATTACACACACACACACACACACACACACACACACACACACACACACACACACACACACAAATGACTATAGGCTATAGCAGAAACTGGGTATTTACATTAGCTGGGGTGGAAATACTGCGAGAAGAGGAAGGTTTTCAGTTTGGCTTTGAAAGATGACAGGGTTCAGCAGTGCCCTAGGTCTTGTGGGAGTGAATTCCAAGTGTGGGGTCCAAAGCAAGAGAAAGTGTGAAAGCCATGAGTCTTGTGTTCGTATTGCTGACGGTTTCTGGCCACATACAGCAATTTCTTAGCCTTGAGGAAAAAGCCCAGTTCTCATTTTCTTCTGGGCAGCTCACCATCACAGGTTAGAAACCAATGTAGTGTTTGTTGTGATAGTGCTATTATGTCTGGAGAGGGTGGGGGGCTGAGGCACCGGGAGAGGGAGAGACAGGGGTTATTTCAGTACTAAAACTGTCGGTATGTTAGGTTCCTGTTTTGCATGATACCTGTGATTTTAGTTTGCTCTCTTTTAATCTGAGGGTTTGCTATTCTATTTATGTGATAGTACTGGTCTGAAAAGAGATGTTTGTTTGTAGGTATTTTGTCTGTTTGGGTTGAATTTAATAAGTTGTACTTTTCTTATTTGTTGAAAATGCTTGACCTGTGAGCGCATGTGTTGACGTGTGTAACTGGTAGGGTTGACTGTTTCGGATGTGTGTGTGTGCCCTCCAGACTCTAAGATAAAGTACTCTGTGTTTTATGTGTAATTATGTTCATGTATTATTATACTGTGTGTTATTTTACTTGTATCTTTTATGCAGTCGTAAGGCAAATTTCTATGTTATTCACAGACAATAAAGATTCTGTAGTTTGTATTCTGTATCACTATAAATATGATTCAGGGAGTATGATGCCATGCAGGTACATCTCTTGTTGTTGTTTATGATTGCTTTTGAGATATGAGTGACTGAGTGACTGTTGAGTGACTGACTGACTGTTGCTTTCTAGTTTTACAGTGCGGTTTGATATATCCACCCAAGTGGTATAGTTGCAGCACTGTTTGGTTGTTATATGGCTAGTGCCACCTGAAACTGTAGCCATCTTGGCATGTTCTGTGTACACCATACAACCATACACCATATCACATCATTTCATGCAAAGCCACATGTATACATAGGGTGCATGCATGTTTAGCTGTAACCAGCCACCTGCATTTTTGGCAGAATGATAAGAAATCTTTTCTACATGCCACTGTGGTAACACAGGGGTGGAATGGATACCAAAATAAGAGTCATAACAGAAAGTTGACCCTGGAGAAGTAAATTCTCCCGCCATTCCTGTGGGGACTTGATCCCGTGACCTTTTGATGACAGGTCTGGTGCTCTAACCACTGAGCTATCCCTGCTCCCCATCTGTGTGTGTGTGTGTGTGTGTTGTTCTTGTTCCCCCCCCCCCCCCCCCCCACACACACACAAAGCCTTCAGAATGTTTTCAGAGAGAGTGAAAATACACTTTTACGTTGCTAGACACAGGTGAGTCAACCCCCTTGAGTGTGTAAAACAGGAAGCCCTGTAGACATTCCATAGACACTAACTTGTTGAAAAGTGTTTGCAAAGATTCTTAGGCAACTGTGTGTGTGTGTGTGTGTTGACATATTAGGAACAAGCCGAGACCAATGCGTGAGCATGGTTCTCTCTCTCTCTCTCTCTCTCTCTAGAACCATGCTCATGCATTGGTCTATATATATATATATGACTTAAGTGCCAAAAGGTGCGCAAATGGGGGGTCAGAGTTTTGACTGTCAATAAAATATGTTTCAAACACTTTGTCTTGTTGTTGCTTTGTGTGTGGGTTCATAATTGGTCAGTATCACAGTGGAAACAATATGAGCTCCAAATCTGGAGCAGCTGGAGAAATATTAGTTTTTGAAAGTGAAAAGCGCCACAAAATTTGACCCCTGAAAATGAACACACTCACGGTGAGTGCTTTCAATGCTTTCATTCACGTACATGACGAATCAAAACATTACCTCAGTCACCGAATTGCACAGAGGAGATATCGCTTTACACAGAGCATATAAAACTGATTATCACTAAGTTTTGTTTTTGGAGTTAGAGGCTCCAAAATATTCCTGTCAAACATTATGTGTGTTGAAATGTTTCATGACTGCATCCGCAGACAATGTAGTGAACAACTGACTTTCTCTTTCGTCAAAACTTTACTCCAGTCACTGTGGTACGTCACTGCATCAGGCGCCAATGTTTTATTTTACTGCCAAATGTCTGGGTAGTTTTTAAAATATATTTTGCTATTCTTCATAAAATTGTTGCAATAAATAATGTTCAACAAAGTACTAGATTAAACAAGCAAAAGTGGAAAAAAATTTTTTTTTGCACTTTTGCACTACTTCTGGTTAGCCATGTTACACATCCGGGTCATTTGCTTTTAGCACATGGCCGCATGCGCATGGAAGAGACGTTCTGATATATGCGAAAGGTGTGTGGTAATATTTTTGAAGACCGTAACGTTCAACTTAAATTAAACGTTCATCGGAGATTTAGTCAAATCTTCCGGTTATACGATGATATTTATATTGGCATATCCCGAATCTTTTAAAAGTATGGGAATGTTAGCATACAAAGCGAGTTTTTGTTGGAGTTGACTAAAGTTTGTTCAGATGCTTTTGTAAATTTGTTTTCACCGAGTTTCTTACAACATGGGTGCGTGTTGAAATCGTAATGTGCAACAGCAGATTGGTTATAAACAGTATATTCTGATCGTACTCTTTACGTTTTTCGCTTGCACTTAACACAGTTTGTTTTGTTTACAAACTACCTCTTCAAACAAATCATCATATATGTAGGTAGCGGCAGCCTCTCATCGCCTATGCGGGAACATCGGAATTTTGCTCAATTTTACTGTATTTCAGTCACTAATTTCTCCACAGTCTCTGAATGTATCCTCTTGGAAATTATATGAATAAAAAGAACGTTTTCTTCGCATTCTTATGGTTGTTTTTATGTTTGCATGCAATGTATCTCGAAAAATCGCCAGTTGATGTTCTACGGGAGGTATTTGCCGTTTGTCCAGTGCCGGTCACGCGGTCCGAGACATGAACGAAAACAGTCGATGTGTTTATCCGCTCGGTGAAAAAGCGATACGCGTTGTACACAGCAGTATGTGGTATCACTGGATCGGAAATTGAATGCCGATTCCAGTGGTGTAAACGCCGTGGTCGTTTACAAACATCTCTGGTCGCTAGAACGCATTTTAGTCGGAAACTCGCAAAAAAACTCAATTTTAAACCGCAAAACGCCCTCAAATGTCGAAAATATCCCCCCTCAAAATGAAGCTGAATTCGTACCCTTTCGAATGAGGTATGGAGCTAATGGATTGCTGACCGGTCGGTCTTTCACAAGCCAATAAAAGACCCCAATAAAGGCGCTTTTTTCAAATCGAGTTAATCCAGGATGGCATCGACCGCGTGGAGTTTTTGCGACTCGATTGCCGAGTTTTGGCACATGATTCGTGAGTATTCTCTTCACCTGGCTCCAGTTTACTGAATTTGGTGACAGTTGGTCTCATAATTTAGCATTTTTATATGATATTTTGATTCATTCTTGCAGAATTGCCAAAAATCTTATGATTTTCTCGACCGACTCAGAGTTCTGTCTTTGTTTACAAATACGACTAACCGGAAGTTGTCGATCACTCGCTTGTTCTCCTAAATATTGCCAAAATACGCCAAATTTTCACAAAAATAGTCATTGAAATACATTCTCTGATGTCTTCTGGAACAGTGTTATTTTTGAGAGACGAACCTTTGACGTAAATTCGTGGCGATGGCTGTTTTCGTGATCGAAATTCTTCATCAGGGGAGGTAACTAAGATGCTGAGAAAACAGTCGACATCATAACTTCTGCACTTGAACTCTGTTAAAAGTCTTTTTCGTTTTTCAACGATCGTAATTAAATTCTCAAACTTTAATAGGATGTTGACCAGCATTTCTAGTTCAAAATTAAAAGTGGATTTCTGCTTTGCTAACGGTAGCCAGTCTGATATTGTGATAAGTGATGATAAAATCATAACAGATAAGAGTTCAGGCCTGAGTGATAATGATTATTATTAATTATGCTGTAGGCCGTAGATCATTCTCTCAATCAAGATCAACAGAAACAACAAAACTGTGTTGTTGTTTTCCTGCAGATGATGACCAGTTTTCCAAACTGAAGGCTGTTTTCCTGGCAACTGGGAGAGAATGCCGGCAAGACCTTCCTCAGGTTGAAGTGGACAACCGACTGTTAGTGCAGCTGCTTCTCCTGAAAGGTGAGGGATCCAAGACTTTGGATGAGACTGCATTCTTCCAGCAACTTCTCAAGCCAGATCTGGTCAAGACAGTGCTGCTTTCTCGTCTGCGGTATTTATGGTCAACAGACTGAAGGAGCTGTTTGGAGCTGTTTGAACTTCCACCTCTTCACGGCCATGGCAGCTGCCAGCAGAGATGTCAACAAGTGGAAGAGGAATCTGACCCAGGAGATGTCGACAGAACCAGAAGATAAATCAGAACCTGATGAACCTGAGTTTGAAACCAGCTGCAGATTTCAACAGGAGGGTGACATTGTGGCAGTCTACAATGTAGAAGATTTCTTTATCAGCAAAGTCACCAGGGTCATCAGTGAGGAAGAGGCAATAGTCAATTTCTTGGAGAAGGCGGCAGTAAAGATGGAGTTGTTGTGTACAGGTGGCCATGCTCTGAAGATTACACTCAAATCTCCTGCGCAGTTGTGTTTGCCAAGAATCTGCAACTTGTACCTTCATCATTGTCTCCAGGGATGTTCGTTCTTTGTTGAATCTCGCAGGAATTTATTTGGCAGACATCAAGCACACAGATGCTGTTTACAGGAAAATCACCTGTAGACCATGTCAATTGACTCCAAATCACAGCTTTGTAGGCCTGTATGTTCATGGATGATAAAGGTGATACTGCTGTACCATGTTTTCTTTAGCATACACATCCTTTTTCTGCTGTGAAAAGTGAAGATTTTGCAGACTTTAAGACTAACACTCAAAATAAGTGCAAATGCTGCTGCAAGTGTACTTCACATTTAGTTTAATGTACATGCAAAGTTTCATGGCTGTATCTGTAGTGGTTTTCAAGTTATGAGTTAAAGTATGAAACCCATTAGATTTGTCCTTTTTTCCGCTGTGAAAAGTGAAGTTTTTGCAGGCTTTAAGATCTATCATTCTCAGAATAACTGCAAATGTTACTGCAAGTGTACTTCAGACTTAGTTTAATGTACATGCCAAGTTTCATTGCTGTATCTGTAGTGGTTTTCAAGTTATTACCAGTTAAAGTGTGGCAACCCACATAATTGTGTTTTTTTCCGCTGTGCAAATTGAAGATTTTGCCAACTTTAAGACCCTGTAACTTTAAAAGTAAGAGTCAGAGCTGCTTAGAAAAAAATAAGTGCAAAGACTGTGATAAACCCTACTTGGAAATCCATTGGGAAAGCTGTCATTGCCATATGTTACCCACTGTGTGGGGTCAAAAGTGCTGTTTCATGCAAATTGGCAAGCTCGGAATTGCTTTTTGGAGCAACTTCAGCCCTCTGCCTCTGTTTCATCTTTCTTTGCTGACCATATGATTTAGCTGTGACAAAGTGCAACCAAGGTATACTTTTGAAAAGTGTAAGTATTTGGATTCTCCCATGTTCATGAGAACCACTATGGGGGGGGGGTAAATTTGAGAAAATGTAATAAACTGTTTATTGTCATGCAAAACTGTGTTTTCGAATAGCTATATCTTTGGAACTAATTAAGATAAACAGTTACTCTTTTTTTTCATTTTCTTGTATCAATATGGCCTGTCTGAAAATGCATAAATTAAATTGCTGTTGTAAAATTTAAATTGTCTGCCGCTACCTAATATATGGTAGACAATTTGAATTTCGAAAGCTTCGAAAAATTACAAAGCGCATTCACTTTAGCAAACCAGCTTCGCTGAATCGCCCAATTATATATGACTCAGATATATACATTATTTATGTGCTCAAATATTTCCTCTGCAATTGCAAACATTTTTTGTCAAGCATGGCAGCATTCTGTTGAACATGATACAAGAAAGCTGACACAGTTTGTACACGCCCATGTTTGGGGCCAAAACAATATGCCTCACTGCTCACCAGCAACCAAGGTCAGACACAGCAGATTCAAAATAAAAAAGATTTTATTTATTTTTAAAGAGGCTCAGATGAATGCAAATATTATGCTGTAATTAGTGAACATAACTTGGTGTTCTATGCCCAGTCAACCACACGCTGTGAAAGACCTTTGTCCCAAACAAGCTGTGAAAGACCTTTGTCCCAAAGTAATAGTGAAGAAGAAGGAGGATATTATGAGTAATGGAAATTTGTAAAGCATCTACCCTGCGAATACATGTCAGATTTCAAAAGAACTAAAGCCGGCAACGAGCATGCATGCATGCATGACATGCTGAGACCACCAAGTTATGTTCACTAATTACAGCATAATATTTGCATTCATCTGAGCCTCTTTGTGAACAGTTAGTTCGGTCTTAGTCGTTGTTGTTATATCCTTCGAGTTCTAGTCACCTGATATTTTAGAATCGTTGTGTGAACCGAGTTTTTACCCTCGTTCAGTTGTTAAGAATAAACCCCCGAGGAAATAGTTAGCTGAAAATTTGGGACCTTTTGAGCCAACTTGTTGTGTTTCTTTGATTTTTATCAGTTTTATATATATATATATATATAGCTTTACGTCCGCTGAAACCAGAAGGCTCGTTAGGACGGACAGCCCAGGACGGCCACCTCGACTCTCACACAGCTCCTGAACTATAATGACCACCCCTCAGTAATATCATGACATTTGAAGAACATCTGCTGTTCATAAAATTATGGGAGATTAAAAAAAAAAAAAAGAGCAGTATTCACTGGTGACACTGAAACGAAAGGTTGGACTTTGAACCTGCCCGGGTTTGGGAGTGCCTGTGGGAACACATTGGTCGGAGTGAAAACGTAATAAAAGAATTCAATATGAAACCCAGACACGGCTTAAAAGAAGGAAAGAAGAAACTAGCAATGCCTACCTGGGACGCATGTCTGAAACAGACGACCGCCATCGCGCGCTAGTGACAGAAAATGCTTGGGTTCTTTTGGGTAGCAGACGAAGTATAGCTTGCCTGACCGCCATGTTGAAACGCCAGGCGAATGAGAGAGAATTCTGCCACAGCTGTTTTTTCCAGCCTTCATCTCAGACTGCTATGATTGTATTACTTCCCTTGAACTGATCGACCTCAGGGATAGTTCTATTGGTCTAGAGCTATTATTAATTATTTTGCAACTACTAAATAGATTAGTTAACTGATTGACTGTCTGGAAAGAAAACTTAAATAAAGCTTTCGTTTTATTTATTTGCCGTATCCAACTTCAACCTGATTTCAAGAGGGTTTTCAGGAGTTAAAACTAAAAGGAAAAGAAGGAGAAAAAAAAAAAAAAAAAGAGAGAGGGGAAAGAGAGAGAGAGAGAGAGAGAGAGAGAGAGAGAGAGAGAGAGAGAGAGAGAGAGAGAGAGAGAGAGAGAGAGAGAGAGAGAGAGAGAGAGGGGGGGGGAAGAGAAAAAAAAAAGAAGAGTTAAGATCTGGTAAAATAGTGATGTGAAGACAGCGGGGTGTGGAAAGTTGCCTGAAGATCGTCTAATGTGCAATTCAGGAACTGAGCTGCTCAGCTGCTTAAGTGTCTCTTGTACTCAGTCACGCTCGTAAGTTCAGTATAGTCAGCGATGCCTCGATCTGTTCTGGCGAGGAGTTTTTGTTACACTTCTCGATCGTGCTTAGTTGTTTTAGTCAAGAGTTTCTTTCACAGTCCTCAATGTCGGTGGTTTTAGTGACCCCCCCCCCCCCCCGCCCCCCTTTTCTTCTTTTTCTTACGCCCCTGCTGCTCCTCGTCACTGGTTTGAATGACGAATTTCTCAGTGTACATGCATTCGTCCTACTCAGCGGTTTTAAGTCAGTAAGGAGTTTCTCTTACACTCCTTGGTACTGGTTTTAGTGACTCGAGGAGTTTTTTTTTGTGTGTGTGTGTGTGTGTGTGTGTGTGTGTGTGTGTGTGTGTGTGTGTGTGTGTGTGTGTGTGTGTGTGTGTGTGTGTGTGTGTGTGTTTTACACTCTTCGTGCTAGTTTTAGCCTGAGGCCGATTTCTCAGTTACACTCCATCTGTTTTTCTCACAGTAGTCCTCATGCCGCTGGTCTTACTGAGTAAGCAGTTTCTCTAAAAACTTCTGAGTGCATTATAGAGTCATCATGCTAGTTTAAGCGAGGAGTTTGTCTTCCACTACTCCTGCTGGTTTCAGTGATGAGGAGTTTCTCTCAGTTACAATCCTGTGCTGTTTTTGTTGTGGAGTTTCTCTTATACTCTTCAGTTTCAGTTTGGTGTGGAGTTTCTCTTACACTCCCATGCTGTTTTTGGTGTGGAGTTTCTCTTACACTCCTCATGTTGTTTTCGGTGTGGAGTTTTTCTGACACTCCTCATGCGGTTTTTGGTGTGGAGTTTCTCTGACTGACACTTATCATGCTGATTCTGAGCAGTTTCTAGTACAACGACATCGCATGCGGCCAGGATTTTCTCTTACAGTTGCACTCCTCGTGCTGGCCGGAGTTAGCCAGGACATGCCTTTCTCTTATACTGTGTTCGTCAGTACCGACTACATAGAAGCAATCCCAGATATTATGCTTAAACCAAACAAAGATGCAAGGTCTGACAGGTTACAGCTCGGCGCTGCTCTCATCCAGAGCTTCACGCAAACAAGACAAGTGTCGGTTGTCATGGGTATGACTCGGTTTTGGGCTGCTATCGGCTCTTAGCTAGTGCAGTGCAAACGTAGGACGCGGCAGCCACCGACACGCCTCGTCTGGCTTCGTCTCGGTACAGACTGACCAGACAGCTCAGTCCTGACATGACCTCGTCCGTACGTCTGTCTTTCTTTTTACACTCATTGTGCTGTTTAGTCAGTGAGGAGTTTCTCTTTCATTCCACGGATCATGCTGTTTTAGTGAGGAGTTTCCCTTACACTCCTCAAGCTAGTTTTAGTGAGGATTTTCAATTACACTTGTCTTGCTAGAAACTAGTGAAGATTTTCTCTTACAGTCCTCATGCTAGTTGTAGTGAGGAGTTTCTCTTACACTCCTCGAGCTGGGTTTAGTGAGGAGTTTCGGGTTCATTCCTCATGCCAGGTTTAGTGAGGAGTTTCCCATACACTTATGCTAGTTTTTGTGAGGAGTTTCCTTTAGACTCCTCATGTCACATTTAGTGAGGAGTTTTTCATACATTCCTTTACTAGTTCAGTTTAGTGAGGAGTTTCTCTTAGCCCTGGGGAGTTTCTACACACCCGACGCTAGTTTTAGTGAGGAGTTTCCCTTACACTCATGATGCTAGTTTTAGTGAAGGGATTCCCTTAGACTACTCATATCACTTTTCGTGAGGAAATTTTCATACATTTCTCCTCCTGGTTCACTTTAGTGAGGAGTTTCTCTTACACTCCTGATGCTAGTTTTACTGAGTGAGGAGTTTCTCTTACACTCTTCATGCTGTTTTTAGTGAGGAGTTTTTCTTACTTTCCAGATGCTAGTTTTGGTGAGGAGATAATCTTACATTCCTCATGCGGGTTTGATGAAGAGTTTCTGTTATACTCCTCAAGCTACTTTTAGTAAGGAGTTTCTCTTACACTCCTAAAGCTACTTTTAGTGAGGAGTTTCTCTTACGCTTCTGAATCTAGTTCTAGTGAGGAGTTTCTCTTACACTCGTGATGTTAATGTTAGATACAGACACACCCGACAGCTCAGTCCTGACATGACCTCATCCGTATGTCTGTCTTTCTTTTTCCACTCATCGTGCAGTTTAGTGATGAGATACTCTTACACTCCTCGGGTCATGTTGCTTTAGTGAGGAGTTTCTCTTATCAGTACTCCTGGAGTTGGTTTTAGTAATGATTCTTCTGTTACACTCCGCTCACCAGGTTTAGTGAGGTTTTTCTACTACATACCTTATGCTAGTTGTAATGAGGAGTTTCTCTTACACTCATTGAGCCGGTTTTAGTGAGGAGTTTCGCGTACACACCTGATACTAAGTTTAGTGAGGAGTTTCCTATACCCTTCTCATGCTAGTTTTTGTGAGCGGTTTCCTTCGGACTCCTCATGTCATTTTTAGTAAGGAGTTTCTCATACATTCCTTTGTTAGTTTAATTTAGTGAGGAGTTTCGCTCAGACGTGAGGAGTTTCTCTTACACTCCTCATGCTAATTTTAGTGAGGAGTTTCCCTTACCCTCCTTAGGCTAGTTTGAGTGAGGAATTTCTCTTACACTCCTGACGCTAGTTTTAATGAAGAGTCTATCTTACACTCCTGACGATAGTTTTAGTGAGGAGTTTCTCTTACACTCCTGATGCTGCTTTTACTGACGTGTTTCTCTTACACCCCTGATGCTAGTTTTACTGAGGAGTTTTTATTATACTCCTGATCCTAGTTTTATTTAGAGGTTTTCTCGCACTCCTAATGCTAGCTTTAGTGCGTGTTTTCTTATGCCGCTGATGCTAGTTTTAGTGAGGAGTTTCCCTTACACTCCGCATGCTAGCATTAGTGAGGAATTTCTCGAACACTCCTGATGTTTGTTTTAGTGAGGTATTTCTCTTACGCACCTCATGCTAATTTTAGTGACGTGTTTCTTTTACATTCTTCATGCTAGTTTTAGTGAGGGATTTCTCTTACGCACCTGATGCTAGTTTTAATAACGTCTTGCTCTTACACTCCTGTGACCAGTTTTAAAGATGACATTATTTTACAAATCATCATGCGAGGTTTAGAGAGAAGTTTCTCTTACACTCCTTATTATAGTTTTAGTGATGAATTTTACACTCCTGATGCTACTTTTACCGAGGAGTTTCTGGTACATTGCTGATGCTAGTTTAGTGAAGAGTTTCTCTTACTCTCCTGGTGATGTGTTAGTGAGGAGTTTCACTTTCACTCCTGGTGCTAGTTTCACTGAATAGTTTCTCTGACACTCGCCATGCTGATTATAGTGAGAGGTTTCCTGTCCACTTCGTACGCTGGATTGGCGACAATTTTCTCCTACAGTTACACTCTTCGTGGTGGATTCAGCCAGCTGATGCCTTTCCCTTATACTGTATTTGCAACGACTACACAGAAACAACTGCAGGTGTTATCATTTGTGCAAACAAAGACGCAAGAGCAAGGTCTGACAGGTTACAGCTCGGTACGGCTCACATCCAGAGCTTCACACAGACTAGGCAAATGTCAGTTGTCATGGGTATGACTCGGTTTTGGGCTGCTATCGGCTCTTAGCGAGTGCAGTGCATGCTTAGGGCGCGGCAGCCACCGACACGCCTCGTCTGGCTTCGTCTCGGTACAGACTGACCAGACAGCTCAGTCCTGACATGACCTTGTCCGTACATCTGTCTTTCTTTTTACACTCATTGTGCTGTTTTGGTGCGGAGTTTCTCATACATTCCTCGAGATGGTTTTAGTGAGGAGCTTCTCTTACACTCCTCGGTTATGCTCTTTTAGTAAGGAGTATACCTTACACTCCTCGGGAGCTGGTTTTATTGAGGAGTTTCTCTGACACTCCTCGAGCTGGTTTTAGTGAGGAGTTTCCCTCACACTCCTTCAGCTGGCTTTAGTGAGGAGTTTCTCTTATACTCCTCCAGCTGGTTTTAGTGAGGAGTTTCTCTTGCACTTCTCGGGCTGATGTTAAAAAGGAGTATCTCTTACACTTCCCCAGTTGGTTTTCGTGTGGAGCTTCTCTTACACTCCTCGGCTTATGCCGTTTTATTGAGTAGTTTCTGTTACACTCCTCGAGCTGGTTTTAGTAAAGAGTTTCTCGTAGACTCATCGAGCTGGTTTTAGTGAGGAGTTTCTCTTACACTCCCCGAGTTGGTTTTAGTGAGGAGTTTCTCTTACACTCCTCGAGCTGGTTTTAGTGAGGAGTTTCTCTTACACTCCTCGAGCTGGTTTTAGTGAGAGGTTTTTGTTACACTGCTCGAGAGCTGGTTTTAGTGAGGAGTTTCTCTTACACTCCTTGAGCTGGCTTTAGTGAGGAGTTTCTCTTATACTCCTCCAGCTGGTCTTATTGAGGAGTTTCTCTTACACCACTCGAGCTGGTTTTAGTGAGGTGTTTCTCTTATACTCCTCGAGCTTGTTTGATTGAGGAGTTTCTCTTACACACCCCGAGAGCTGGTTTTAGTGAGGAGTTTCTCTTACACTCCTCGAGCTGGTTTGAGTGAGGAGTTTCTCTTACACTCCTCGAGCTGATGTTAACAAGGAGTATCTCTTACACTCCACCAGCTTCTTTTGGTGAGGAGCTTCTCTTACACTACTCGGCTTATGGTCTTTTAGTGAGTAGTTTCTTTTACACTCCTCGAGCTGGTTTTAGTGAAGAGTTTCTCGTAGACTCATCGAGCTGGTTTTAGTGAGGAGTTTCTCTTACACTCCTCGAGCTGGTTTTAGTGAGGAGCTTTTGTTACACTGCTCGAAAGCTGGTTTTAGTGAGGAGTTTCTCTTACACTCCTCGTGCTGATGTTAATAAGGAGTATCTCTTACACCTCACCAGCTGCTTTTGGTGAGGAGTTTATCTTACACTCCTCGAGCTGGTTTTAGTGAGGAGTTTCTCTTACACTCCTCGACAGCTGGTTTTAGTGAAGTGTTTCTCTTATACTCCTCGAACTTGTTTGATTGAGGAGTTTCTCTTACACACCCCGAGAGCTGGTTTTAGTGAGGAGTTTCTCTTACACTCCTTGAGGTGGCTTTAGTCAGGAGTTTCTCTTACACTTCTCGGGCTGATGTTAACAAGGAGTATCTCTTACACTCCCCCAGCTGGTTTTTATTGAGGTGCTTCTCTTGCACTCCTCGGCTTATGCTCTTCTAGTGAGCAGTTTCTGTTACACTCCTCGAGCTGGTTTTAGTGAAGAGTTCTCGTAGACTCATCGAGCTGGTTTTAGTGTGGAGTTTCTCTTACACTCCTCGAGCTGGTCTTAGTGAGGATTTTCTCTTACACTCCCCAAGGTGGTTTTAGTGAGGAGTTTCTCTTACACTTACGGAGAGATGGTTTTGTTGAGGAGTTTCTCTTATACTCGTCGGACTGGTTTTAGTGAGGAGTTTCTCTTACACTCCTGATGCTAGATTTAGTAAGGAGGTTTGCTTTTTTAAACTCCTAGAGCTGGTTGTAGTGGGAAGCATCTGTTACACTCCCGAAGCTGGTTTTAGTGAAGACTTTCTCTTACACTCCTCGAAAGCTGGTTTTAGTGAGGAGTTTCTTGACACTCCTGGAACTGGTTTTTGTGAGGAGTTTTTCTTACACTCCTGATGCTAGTTTTAGTGAGGAGTTTCTATTACACTCCTGATGCTAGTTTTAGTGAGGAGTTTCTCTTACACTCCTAGAGATGGTTTTAGTGAAGCGTTTTCGCTTACATTCCTAATGCTGGTTTTAGCGAGGCGTTTCTCTTACACTCCTCGAGAGCTGGTTTTAGTGAGGAGTTTTTCTTACACTCCTCGAACTGGTTTTATTGAGGAGTTTCTATTACACGTCTCCGGCTGATGGTAACAAGGAGTATCTCTTGCACTCCCCCAGCTGGTTTTAGTGAGGAGCTTCTCTTACACTCCTCGGCTGATGCCCTTTTATTGAGTAGTTTCTGTTACACTCCTCGAGCTGGTTTTAGTGAAGAGTTTCTCTTACACACCTCGAGCTGGTTTTAGTGAGGAGTTTCTCTTACACTCCTCGAGCTGGTTTCAGTGAGGAGTTTCTCTTACACTCCTCGAGCTGGTTTTAGTGAGGAGTTTCTCTTACACTCCTCGAGCTGGTTTTAGTGAGAGGTTTTTGTTACACTGCTCGAGCTTGTTTGATTGAGGAGTTTCTCTTACACACCCCGAGAGCTGGTTTTAGTGAGGAGTTTCTCTTACACTCCTCGAGCTGGTTTTAGTGAAGAGTTTCTCTTACACACCTCGAGCTGGTTTTAGTGAGGAGTTTCTCTTACACTCCTCGAGCTGGTTTCAGTGAGGAGTTTCTCTTACACTCCTCCAGCTGGTCTTATTGAGGAGTTTCTCTTACACCACTCGAGCTGGTTTTAGTGAGGTGTTTCTCTTATACTCCTCGAGCTTGTTTGATTGAGGAGTTTCTCTTACACACCCCGAGAGCTGGTTTTAGTGAGGAGTTTCTCTTACACTCCTCGAGCTGGTTTGAGTGAGGAGTTTCTCTTACACTCCTCGAGCTGATGTTAACAAGGAGTATCTCTTACACTCCGCCAGCTTCTTTTGGTGAGGAGCTTCTCTTACACTACTCGGCTTATGGTCTTCTAGTGAGTAGTTTCTTTTACACTCCTCGAGCTGGTTTTAGTGAAGAGTTTCTCGTAGACTCATCGAGCTGGTTTTAGTGAGGAGTTTCTCTTACACTCCTCGAGCTGGTTTTAGTGAGGAGCTTTTGTTACACTGCTCGAAAGCTGGTTTTAGTGAGGAGTTTCTCTTACACTCCTCGTGCTGATGTTAATAAGGAGTATCTCTTACACCTCACCAGCTGCTTTTGGTGAGGAGCTTCTGTTACACTACTCGGCTTATGCTCTTTTAGTGAGTAGTTTCTTTTACACTCCTCGAACTGGTTTTAGTAAAGAGTTTCTCGTAGACTCATCGAGCTGGTTTTAGTGAGGAGTTTCTCTTACACTCGTCGAGCTGGTTTTAGTGAGGAGTTTGTCTTACACTCCTCGAGCTGGTTTTAGTGAGGAGTTTCTCTTACACACCTCGAGCTGGTTTTAGTGAAGAGTATCTCTTACACTCCCCAAGGTGGTTTTAGTGAGGAGTTTCTCTTACACTTCTGGAGAGATGGTTTTGTTGAGGAGTTTCTCTTATACTCGTCGGACTGGTTTTAGTGAGGAGTTTCTCTTACACTCCTGATGCTTGTTTTAGTAAGGAGGTTTGCATTTTTAAACTCCTAGAGCTGGTTGTAGTGAGAAGCATCTGTTACACTCCCGAAGCCGGTTTTAGTGAAGATTTTCTCTTACACTCCTCGAAAGCTGGTTTTAGTGAGTAGTTTCTCTGACACTCCTGGAACTGGTTTTTGTGATGAGTTTCTCTTACACTCCTGATGCTAGTTTTTAGTGGGGAGTTTCTATTACCCTCCTGATGCTAGTTTTAGTGAGGAGTTTCTCTTACACTCCTAGAGATGGTTTTAGTGAAGCGTTTTCGCTTACATTCCTAATGCTGGATTTAGCGAGGCGTTTCTCGTACACTCCTAGAGAGCTGGTTTTAGTGAGGAGTTTTTCTTACACTCCTCGAGAGCTGGTTTTAGTGAGGAGTTTTTCTTACACTCCTTGAACTGGTTTGATTGAGGAGTTTCTCTTGCACTCCTGATGCTAGAGTGATGAGGAGTTTCTCTTACAGTCATAGAGATGGTTTTAATGAAGCGTTTTCCCTTACACTCCTAATGCTGGTTTGAGTGAGGCGTTTGTGTTACACTCCTGGAACTGGTCTTAGTGAGGACTTTCTCTTACACCCCTCAACAGCTGGATTTAGTGAGGAGTTTCTCTTACACTCCTCGAACTGGTTTTAGTTATGGTTTTCGCGTACACACCTGATAGTAAGTTTAGTGAGGAGTTTCCCACACACTTGTCATGCTAGTTTTTGTGAGGGCTTTCCTTTAAATCCCTCATGTCACTTTTAGTAAGGAGTTTCTCATACATTCCTTTGCTAGTTTAATTTAGTGAGGAGTTTCGCTCAGATGTGAGGAGTTTCTCTTACACTCCTCATGCTAATTTTAGTGAGGAGTTTCCCTTACCCTCCTTAGGCTAGTTTGAGTGAGGAATTTCTCTTACACTCCTGACGCTTGTTTTAATGAAGAGTCTATCTTACACTCCTGACGCTAGTTTTAGTGAGGAGTTTCTCTTACACTCCTGATGCTACTTTTACTGACTTTTTTCTCTTACACCCCTGATGCTAATTTGACTGATGAGTATTTTTTATACTCCGATGCTAGTTTTATTTTGGAGTTTTTTTCTTGCACTCCTAATGCTAGCTTTAATGCGTTTTTCTTATTCCACTGATTCTAGTTTTAGTGAGGAGTTTCTCTTACACTCCTCATGCTAGCATTAGTGAGGAACTTCTCCAACACTCCTGATGTTAGTTTTAGTGAGGGATTTCTCTTACGAACCTCATGATAATTTTAGTGACCTGTTTCTTTTACACTCCTCATGCTAGTTTTAGTGAGGGGTTTCTCTTACGCACCTGATGCTAGTTTTAATAACGTCTTGCTCTTACATTCCATTCACCACTTTTAAAGACAACATTATATTACAAAATCATAATGCGAGGTTTAGAGAGGAGTTTCTCTTACACTCATTATGATAGTTTTAGTGATGAATTTTACACTCCTGATGCTACTTTTTACGAGGAGTTTCTGGTACATTGCTGATGCTAGTTTAGTGAAGAGTTTCTCTTACTCTCCTGGTGATGTGTTAGTGAGGAGTTTCACTTACACTCCTGGTGCTAGTTTCACTGAATAGTTTCTCTGACACTCGCCATGCTGATTATAGTGAGAGGTTTCCTGTCCACTTCGTACGCTGGATTGGCGACAATTTTCTCCTACAGTTACACTCTTCGTGGTGGATTCAGCCAGCTGATGCCTTTCTCTTATACTGTATTTGCAACGACTACACAGAAACAACTGCAGGTGTTATCATTTGTGCGAACAAAGACGCAAGAGCAAGGTCTGTCAGGTTACAGCTCGGTACGGCTCACATCTAGAGCTTCACACAGACTAGGCAAATGTCGGTTGTCATGGGTATGACTCGGTTTTGGGCTGCTATCGGCTCTTAGCGAGTGCAGTGCATGCTTAGGGCGCGGCAGCCACCGACACGCCTCGTCTGGCTTCGTCTCGGTACAGACTGACCAGACAGCTCAGTCATGACATGACCTTGTCCGTACATCTGTCTTTCTTTTTACACTCATTGTGCTGTTTTGGTGAGGAGTTTCTGATACATTCCTCGAGATGGTTTTAGTGAGGAGCTTCTCTTACACTCCTCGGTTTATGCTCTTTTAGTAAGGAGTATCCCTTACACTTCTCGGGAGCTGGTTTTATTGAGGAGTTTCTCTGACACTCCTCGAGCTGGTTTTAGTGAGGAGTTTCTCTTATACTCCTCCAGCTGGTTTTAGTGAGGAGTTTCTCTTATACTCCTCCAGCTGGTTTTAGTGAGGAGTTTCTCTTACACTTCTCGGGCTGATGTTAACAAGGAGTATCTCTTGCACTCCCCCAGCTGGTTTTAGTGAGGAGCTTCTCTTACACTCCTCGGCGTATGCCCTTTTATTGAGTAGTTTCTGTTACACTCCTTAGCTGATTTTAGTGAAGAGTTTCTCGTAGACTCCTCGAGCCGGTTTTAGTGAGGAATTTCTCTTACACTCCTCGATCTGGTTTTAGTGAGGAGTTTCTCTTACACTCCTCGGGATCTGGTTTTAGTGAGGAGTTTCTCGTAGACTCCTCGGGAGCTGGTTTTAGGGAGGAGTTTCTCTTATACTCCTCGAGCTTGTTGTATTGAGGAGTTTGTCTTACACACCCCGAGAGCTGGTTTTAGTGAGGAATTTCTCTTACACTTCTCGTGCTGATGTTAGCAAGGAGTATCTCTTACACTCCACCAGCTGGTTTTAGTGAGGTGATTCTCTTACACTCCTCGGATTATGCTCTTTTAGTGAGTAGTTTCTGTTACACTCCTCGAACTGGTTTTAGTGAAGAGTTTCTCGTAACTCATCGAGCTGGTTTTAGTGAGGAGTTTCTCTTACACTCCTTGAGCTGGTTTTAGTGAGGAGTTTCTCTTACACTCCTCGAGCTGTTTTTTGTGAGGAGTTTCTCTTACACACCTCGTGCTGGTTTTAGTGAGGAGTATATCTTACACTCCCGAAGCTGGTTTCAGTGAGGAGTTTTTCTTACACTTCTCGAGAGCTGTTTTTATTTAGGAGTTTCTCTTATGCTCGTCGGACTGGTTTTAGAGGGGAGTTTCTCTTACACCCCTGATGCTAGTTTTGGTAAGGAGGATTGTTTTTTTAAACTCCGAGGGCTGGTTGTAGTGAGAAGCATCTGTTACACTCCCGAAGCTGGTTTTAGTGAAGAGTTTCTCCTACACTCCTCGAGAGCTGGTTTTAGTGAGGAGTTTCTCTGACACTCCTGGAACTGGTTTTAGTGAGGAGTTTCTCTTACACTCCTGATGCTAGATTTAGTGAGGAGTTTCTCTTACACTCATGATGCTAGTTTTAGTGAGGAGTTTATCTTACACTCCTAGAGATGGTTTTAGTGCAGCGTTTTCGCTTACATTCCTAATGCTGGTTTTAGCGAGGCGTTTCTTTTACACTCCTCGATAGCTGGTTTTAGTGAGGAGTTTCTCTGACACTCCTGGAACTGGTTTTTGTGAGGAGTTTCTCTTGCACTCCTGAAGCTAGTTTTAGTGAGGAGTTTCTATTACACTCCTGATGCTAGTTTTAGTGAGGAGTTTCTCTTACACTTCTAGAGATGGTTTTAGTAAAGCGTTTTCGCTTACATTCCTAATGCTGGTTTTAGCGAGGCGTTTATCGTACACTCCTCGAGAGCTGGTTTTAGTGAGGAGTTTTTCTTACACATCTCGAACTGGTTTTATTGAGGAGTTTCTCTTACACTCCTGATGCTAGATTTATGAGGAGTTTCTCTTACACTCCTAGAGATGGTTTTAATGAAGCATTTTCCATCACACTCCTAATGCTGGTTTGAGTGAGGGGTTACTCTTACACTCCTCGAACTGGTCTTAGTGAGGACTTTCTCTTACACCCCTCGACAGCTGGTTTTAGTGAGGAGTTTCTCTTACACTCCTCGAACTGGTTTTAGTTATGGTTTTCGCGTACACACCTGATACAAAGTTTAGTGAGGAGTTTCCCATACACTTCTCATGCTAGCTTTTGTGAGGGCTTTCCTTTAAAAACCTCATGTCACTTTTAGTAAGGAGTTTCTCATACATTCCTTTGTTAGTTTAATTTAGTGAGGAGTTTCGCTCAGACGTGAGGAGTTTCTCTTACACTCCTCATGCTAATTTTAGTGAGGAATTTCCTTTATCCTCTTTAGGCTAGTTTGAGTGAGGAATTTCTCTTACACTCCTGACTCTAGTTTTAATGAACAGTCTATCTTACACTCCTGACGCTAGTTTTAGCGAGGAGTTTCTCTTACACTCCTGATGCTACTTTTACTGACTTTGTTCTCTTATACCCCTGATGCTAATTTTTCTGAGGATTTTTTTAATACTCCTCATGCTAGTTTTTCTTGCACTCCTAATGCTAGCTTTAGTGCGTTTTTCTTATGCCGCTGACGCTAGTTTTAGTGAGGAGTTTCTCTTACACTCCTCATGCTAGTATTAGTGAGGAACTTCTCCAACACTCCTGGTGTTAGTTTCAGTGAGGGATTTCTCTTACCCACCTCATGCTAATTTTAGTGACGTGTTTCTTTTACACTCTTCATGCTAGTTTTAGTGAGGGAAATATCTCTTACGCACCTGATGCTAGTTTTAATAACGTCTTTCTCTTACACTCCAGTGACCACTTTTAAAGATAATATAATTTTACAAAATAATCATGCGAGGTTTCGAGAGGAGTTTCTCTTACACTCCTTATGATAGTTTTAGTGATGAGTTTTACACTCCTGATGCTACTTTTTCCGAGGTGTTTCTGGTACATTGCTGATGCTAGTTTAGTGAAGAGTTTCTCTTACTCTCCTGGTGATGTGTTAGTGAGGAGTTTCACTTTCACTCCTGGTGCTAGTTTCACTGAATAGTTTCTCTGACACTCGCCATGCTGATTATAGTGAGAGGTTTCCTGTCCACTTCGTACGCTGGATTGGCGACAATTTTCTCCTACAGTTACACTCTTCGTGGTGGATTCAGCCAGCTGATGCCTTTCCCTTATACTGTATTTGCAACGACTACACAGAAACAACTGCAGGTGTTATCATTTGTGCAAACAAAGACGCAAGAGCAAGGTCTGACAGGTTACAGCTCGGTACGGCTCACATCCAGAGCTTCACACAGACTAGGCAAATGTCGGTTGTCATGGGTATGACTCGGTTTTGGGCTGCTATCGGCTCTTAGCGAGTGCAGTGCATGCTTAGGGCGCGGCAGCCACCGACACGCCTCGTCTGGCTTCGTCTCGGTACAGACTGACCAGACAGCTCAGTCCTGACATGACCTTGTCCGTACATCTGTCTTTCTTTTTACACTCATTGTGCTGTTTTGGTGCGGAGTTTCTCATACATTCCTCGAGATGGTTTTAGTGAGGAGCTTCTCTTACACTCCTCGGTTTATGCTCTTTTAGTAAGGAGTATACCTTACACTCCTCGGGAGCTGGTTTTATTGAGGAGTTTCTCTGACACTCCTCGAGCTGGTTTTAGTGAGGAGTTTCGCTCACACTCCTTCAGCTGGCTTTAGTGAGGAGTTTCTCTTATACTCCTCCAGCTGGTTTTAGTGAGGAGTTTCTCTTACACTTCTCGGGCTGATGTTAACAAGGAGTATCTCTTACACTTCCCCAGTTGGTTTTCGTGTGGAGCTTCTCTTACACTCCTCGGCTTATGCCGTTTTATTGAGTAGTTTCTGTTACACTCCTCGAGCTGGTTTTAGTAAAGAGTTTCTCGTAGACTCATCGAGCTGGTTTTAGTGAGGAGTTTCTCTTACACTCCCCGAGTTGGTTTTAGTGAGGAGTTTCTCTTACACTCCTCGAGCTGGTTTTAGTGAGGAGTTTCTCTTACACTCCTCGAGCTGGTTTTAGTGAGAGGTTTTTGTTACACTGCTCGAGAGCTGGTTTTAGTGAGGAGTTTCTCTTACACTCCTTGAGCTGGCTTTAGTGAGGAGTTTCTCTTATACTCCTCCAGCTGGTCTTATTGAGGAGTTTCTCTTACACCACTCGAGCTGGTTTTAGTGAGGTGTTTCTCTTATACTCCTCGAGCTTGTTTGATTGAGGAGTTTCTCTTACACACCCCGAGAGCTGGTTTTAGTGAGGAGTTTCTCTTACACTCCTCGAGCTGGTTTGAGTGAGGAGTTTCTCTTACACTCCTCGAGCTGATGTTAACAAGGAGTATCTCTTACACTCCACCAGCTTCTTTTGGTGAGGAGCTTCTCTTACACTACTCGGCTTATGGTCTTTTAGTGAGTAGTTTCTTTTACACTCCTCGAGCTGGTTTTAGTGAAGAGTTTCTCTTACACTCATCGAGCTGGTTTTAGTGAGGAGTTTCTCTTACACTCCTCGAGCTGGTTTTAGTGAGGAGCTTTTGTTACACTGCTCGAAAGCTGGTTTTAGTGAGGAGTTTCTCTTACACTCCTCGTGCTGATGTTAATAAGGAGTATCTCTTACACCTCACCAGCTGCTTTTGGTGAGGAGTTTATCTTACACTCCTCGAGCTGGTTTTAGTGAGGAGTTTCTCTTACACTCCTCGACAGCTGGTTTTAGTGAAGTGTTTCTCTTATACTCCTCGAACTTGTTTGATTGAGGAGTTTCTCTTACACACCCCGAGAGCTGGTTTTAGTGAGGAGTTTCTCTTACACTCCTTGAGGTGGCTTTAGTCAGGAGTTTCTCTTACACTTCTCGGGCTGATGTTAACAAGGAGTATCTCTTACACTCCCCCAGCTGGTTTTTATTGAGGTGCTTCTCTTGCACTCCTCGGCTTATGCTCTTCTAGTGAGCAGTTTCTGTTACACTCCTCGAGCTGGTTTTAGTGAAGAGTTCTCGTAGACTCATCGAGCTGGTTTTAGTGTGGAGTTTCTCTTACACTCCTCGAGCTGGTCTTAGTGAGGATTTTCTCTTACACTCCCCAAGGTGGTTTTAGTGAGGAGTTTCTCTTACACTTACGGAGAGATGGTTTTGTTGAGGAGTTTCTCTTATACTCGTCGGACTGGTTTTAGTGAGGAGTTTCTCTTACACTCCTGATGCTAGATTTAGTAAGGAGGTTTGCTTTTTTAAACTCCTAGAGCTGGTTGTAGTGGGAAGCATCTGTTACACTCCCGAAGCTGGTTTTAGTGAAGACTTTCTCTTACACTCCTCGAAAGCTGGTTTTAGTGAGGAGTTTCTTGACACTCCTGGAACTGGTTTTTGTGAGGAGTTTTTCTTACACTCCTGATGCTAGTTTTAGTGAGGAGTTTCTATTACACTCCTGATGCTAGTTTTAGTGAGGAGTTTCTCTTACACTCCTAGAGATGGTTTTAGTGAAGCGTTTTCGCTTACATTCCTAATGCTGGTTTTAGCGAGGCGTTTCTCTTACACTCCTCGAGAGCTGGTTTTAGTGAGGAGTTTTTCTTACACTCCTCGAACTGGTTTTATTGAGGAGTTTCTATTACACGTCTCCGGCTGATGGTAACAAGGAGTATCTCTTGCACTCCCCCAGCTGGTTTTAGTGAGGAGCTTCTCTTACACTCCTCGGCTGATGCCCTTTTATTGAGTAGTTTCTGTTACACTCCTCGAGCTGGTTTTAGTGAAGAGTTTCTCTTACACACCTCGAGCTGGTTTTAGTGAGGAGTTTCTCTTACACTCCTCGAGCTGGTTTCAGTGAGGAGTTTCTCTTGCACTCCTCTAGCTGGTTTTAGTGAGGAGTTTCTCTTACACTCCTCGAGCTGGTTTTAGTGAGGAGTTTTTATTACACTTCTGGAGAGATGGTTTTATTCAGGAATTTCTCTTATAGTCGTCGGACTGGTTTTAGTGAGGAGTTTCTCGTACACCCCTGATGCTAGTTTTAGTATGGAGGATTGTTTGTTTAAACTCCTAGAGCTAGTTGTAGTGAGAAGCATCTGTTACTCTCCCGAAGCTGGTTTTAGTGAAGAGTTTCTCTTACACTCCTCGAGAGTTGGTTTTAGGGAGGAGTTTCTCTGACACTCCTGGAACTGGTTTCAGTGAGGAGTTTCTCTTACACTCCTGATGATAGTTTTAGTGAGGAGTTTCTATTACACTCCTGATGCTAGTTTTAGTGAGGAGTTTCTCTTACACTCCAAGAGATGGTTTCAGTGAAGCGTTTTCGCTTACATTCCTAATGCTGGTTTTAGCGAGGCGTTTCTCTTACACTCCTCGAGAGCTGGTTTTAGTGAGGAGTTTTTCTTACACTCCTCGAACTGGTATTAGTGAGGAGTTTCTCTTACACTCCTGATGCTAGTTTTAATGAAGAGTTTATCTGACACTCCTGATGCTAGTTTTAGTGATGAGTTTCTCTTACACTCCTGATGCCAGATTTAGTGAGGAGTTTCCCTTACACTCCTAGAGATTGTTTTAATGAAGCGTTTTCCTTTACACTCCTAATGCTCGTTTTAGTGAGGCGTTTCTCTTACACTCCTCGAACTGGTTTTAGTGAGGAGTTTCTCTTACACCCCTCGATAGCTGTTTTATTGAAGAGTTTCTGTTACACTCCTCGAACTGGTTTTAGTGATGGGTTTCGCGTACACACCTGATACTAAGTTTAGTGAAGTGTTTCCCATACACTTCTCATGCTAGCTTTTGTGAGGGCTTTCCTTTAAACCCCCCATGTCACTTTTAGTAAGGAGTTTCTCATACATTCCTTTGTTAGTTTAATTTAGTGAGGAGTTTCGCTCAGACGTGAGGAGATTCTCTTAGACTCCTCATACTAATTTTAGTGAGGAGTTTTCCTTATCCTCCTTAGGCTAGTCTGAGTGAGGAATTTCTCTTATACTCCTGACGCTAGTTTTAATGAAGAGTCTATCTTACACTCCTGACGCTAGTTTTAGCGAGGAGTTTCTCTTACACTCCTGATGCTACTTTTACTGACGTGTTTCTCTTACACCCCTGATGCTAGTTTTACTGAGGAGTTTTTATTATGCTCCTGATGCTAGTTTTATTTTGGAGTTTTTTTACTTGCACTCCTAATGCTAGCTTTAGTGCGTGTTTTCTTATGACGTTGATGCTAGTTTTAGTGAGATTAGTGAGGAATTTCTCGATCACTCCTGGTGTTTGTTTTAGTTAGGGATTTCTCTTACGCACCTCATGCTAATTTTAGTGACGTGTTTCTTTTACACTCTTCGTGCTAGTTTTAGTGAGAGATTTCTCTTACGCACCTGATGCTACTTTTAATAACGTCTTTCTCTTACACTCCTGTGACCAGTTTTAAAGATGACATTATTTTACAAAATCATCATGCCAGGTTTAGAGAGGAATTTCTCTTACACTCCTTATGATAGTTTTAGCGATGAGTTTTACACTCCTGATGCTACTTTTACCGAGGAGTTTCTGGTACATTGCTGATGCTAGTTTAGTGAAGAGTTTCTCTTACTCTCCTGGTGATGTGTTAGTGAGGAGTTTGACTTACACTCCTCGAGCTGGTTTTAGTGAGGAGTTTCTCTTACACTCCTCGAGCTGGTTTTAGTGAGGGCCTTCTCTTACACTCCTCGGCTTCTGCTCTTTTAATGAGGTGTTTCTCTTACACCCCCCAAGCTGGATTTAGTGAGGAGTTTCTTTTACACTCCTCGAGCTGGTGTTAATGAAGAGTATATCTTACACTCCTCAAGCTGAGTTTAGGGACGAGCTTCTCTTTCACTTCTCGATCATGCTCTTTTAGTGGGTAGTTACTCTTACACTCCTCGAGCTGGTTTTAGTGAGGTTTTTCTCTTACACTCTTCGAGCTGGTTTAGTGAGGAGTTTCTCTTGCACTGCTAGAGCTTGTTTTAGTGAGGATTTTGTTTCACGCTCCTCGAACTGGTTTTAGTGAGGAGTATCACTTACACCCCCGAAGCTGGTTTTAGTGAGGTGTTTCCCTTACACATTTGGAGAGCTGGTTTTAGTCAAGAATTTCTCTTACACTCCAAGAGCTGGTTGAGTAAGGAGTATTTCTTACACTCGCCAAACTGATTTTAGTGAGATGTTTCTCTTACACTCCTCATGCTTGTTTTAGTGACGAAATTGCCTTACTCTGCTCATGCTAAATTGTGTGAGGAGTTTCCTTTACACTCCTCGGCTTAAGCTATTTTAGTGGGTAGTTTCTCTTACACTCCTCGAGCTGGTTTTAGTGAGGAGTTTCTCTTACATTCTTCGAGCTGGTTTTAGTGAGGAATTTCTCCTACACTCCTAATGCTAGTTTTAGTGATACGTTTTTCTTTCACTCCTAATGCTGGTTTTAGTCAAGCGTTTTTCCTTACCCTCCTAATGCTAGTTTTAGTGAGACGGTTTTCTTACACTCCTCAAGCTGGTTTTAGTGAGGAGTTTCTCTTACACCCTCACGCTTGTTTCAGTGAGAAGTTTCCCTTACACTCCCCATGCTAGCTTTTGTGGGGATTTTTACTTAGACTCCACTTGTCTTCATATATTGTTCTGGCTGGTTCAGTTTATTGAGGAGTTTCTCTGGCACTCCTGGTGCTAGTTTTTGTGTGGATCTTCTCGTACAGTGTTTATAATGAGGAGATTTATACTCATCTAGCTCCTTTAATGAGGAATTTCTCTTACGGTCTTGATGATTGTTTAATGGGGAGTTTCTGTTACTCCTCGTGCTATTGCTAATGATGTGATATATACTCCTCATGCTCCTTTAATGAGGAGTTTCTCTTACAGTCTTGATGCTAATTTAATGAGGAGTTTCTCTTACACTCCTCATGTTAATTTTAGTGAGGAAAGTTATGCTCCTCACGCTCCTTTAATGAGGAGTTTTTCTTATAGCCTTGATGCTAGTTTTAGTGAGGATTTTCTCTTACATTCCTCATTCAGTGAGGACATGTATACTCCTGGTGCTCATTTAACGAGGAGTTTTTCTTACAGCCTTAATGCTAGTTTAATGAGGATTTTCTCTTACACTCCTCGTGCTAGTTTTAATGAGGGTATTTATATTCCTGATGATCCTTTAATGAGGTGTTTCTCTTACAATCTTGATGCTAGTTTAATGAGGAGTTTCTCTTACAGTCTTGATGCTAGTTTAATGAGGAGTTTCTCTTACCGTCTTGATGCTAGTTTAATGAGGAGTTTCCTCTTACAGTCTTGATGGCAGTTATGGTGAGCAGTTTCTCTTACACTCCTGTTGATGGTTCTAATCAGGAAGTTCTTTTACACTCGTGATACTAGTTTTAGAGAGGAGTTTCACGTACACTCCTCGTTGTAGTTTTAGAGAGAAGTTTCTCGTACACTCCTCATGCTAGTTTTAGAGAGGAGTTTGTCTTGCTCTCCTGGTACTAGTGCAGGTGATGAGTTGTACACCCCT
>OY757553.1:2377490-2383319 GCA_963584105.1 Alviniconcha strummeri
TTTAGAGACTTGAGAAGCGTTCAAATGGGACCTGTGAAAATCCACTTAACAGTGAAGTTTTCCGTCTGCCCCGGCTGTACTGAAAGTGTTAAACCCCACTCAGCTCGGCACGGAAAGCATGAGAACTACTCACGGCAAGTAATGGTCGAAACTGTCACAATTGACAGCGCTGTGTGAGTGAAATCAAAAGTGAACTCATCGGAGAGAGAAGCTCAAGTTTCTTAATCAGTTGATGAAAACACACACGCGCGCGCGCGCTCACACACTGACACAACTCGAACACACACACACACACACACACACACACACACACACACACACACACACACACACACACACACACACACACACACACACACACACACACACTCATTCACACATACACACACAGGCACGTGACACACACTGACACAACTCGAACACACACACACACACACACACACACACACACACACACACACACACACACACACACACACACATCCACGCACACGTACACGCACACACATACACATACACATACACGCGCGTGCGCGCACGCACGCACACACGCACACATATCCACATACCCACACACGCACGCACGCACACACACACTCATGCACGCACGCATACACACACGCGCGCGCACGCACGCACGCACGCACGCACATACACACACACAGCGATGTTGCAAAACATTGTGGAGCTGGTGTTGATTGCGCAGAACTCAGGAGCTGTGCGAGCGAGGTGGCTGTCCTGGACTCCACGCTGTAGTCCCTACGATCTCTGTGGACGTAAACCAATACTGAACACGAACATTCATTGGTCAGAGCTGTGTACGAAAAGAGATGGACGCCCTGGGCTCCCGTCCCGCTTATTAACCCGTACGGTCTCTGTGGAGAATACGCGACACTGAACGAACAGTTCATTGTTCAAGCTGCACTGAAGTCAAGTGACTGCATGCTGAGCTCCTGCTTGTTTTTATTGCATTCCGATTGTCGTCTCATAGACAATACTGATATGGTCTACCCAAACACTGTTATGTCTCATTGTGTGCAAGTGGCAGGCGTGTGTGACGTACGTGTGTGATTGCCAGTCTAACCAAATAAACCGTTGATTCTAGTCTGTATTCAGTCACTGGGTACAGTAAATATTTACTTACCTAGTTAGTTATTAGTCAGTTAGCCTGGCCTGCCCAGCCATTGTACTGTACTCACCACTAGACAGAACACACCTGTTTTTCTGTCAGTCGCGCGCGTGTCTTTGTGCGTGTGTGCGTGCGTGTGTTTGTGTGTGCATGCGTGTGTGTGTGTGTGTGTGTGTGTGTATGTGTGTGTGTGTGTGTGTGTGTGTGTGTGTGTGTGTGTGTGTGTGTGTGTGTGTGTGTGTGTGTGTGTGTGTGTGTCCTTAACAAATTTGCTAAAAGGTTGAGTAGTAAGACTGCGGAAGCAACACACATCGCGTCGGTCAGATACATTACTCTGTTGTATCTTTGCGTCGATTCAGTGTAGCACGCACGTGAACACCGTGCGCATTCGCCGCGTGTGAAAACTTCGTTCCGTCTCCATTTGGAACGATTTGCTTTATTTTGTTCTGGGGCAACCATTGAACTGTTGTAAGAGAAATTCCGGCCTGACAACTCGGATCGGATCTGTCTGATGGAAACCGGATGTGTGTGTGTGTGTGTGTGTGTGTGTGTGTGTGTGTGTGTGTGTGTGTGTGTGTGTGTGTGTGTGTGTGTGTTTGCGTGTGTGTGTGTGTGTGTGTGTGTGCGTGCGTGCGTGCGTGTGTGTTTGCGTGTGTGTGTGTGTGTGTGTGTGTGTGTGTGTGTGTGTGTGTGTGTGTGTGTGTGTGTGTGTGTGTGTGTGTGTGGGTGGGTGTGGCGGGGGTGGGGTGGGGGGGGTCCTGAAGATGCAGGGGTAGAGTTGTGCGATACTTTGATGGGCTCTCCTGACCTCTTATAAGTTTTTCGTCTTGGTTTTTGCTTAAGATTGTTAACACACCCAAGCTTGACATAATCATGTAAAACACGTTGCCTCTGTCATGAACAGTGGTAAATGTAATCTACAAGGATACCAGTATCACTTCCAGTGTAAATCACACAACCACGAGAGACAGACAGACAGACAGACAGACAGACAGAGACAGACAGGCAGGCAGACAGACAGAAATCACCCTTTACGCTGGTAGACCTCTCTTGTGACATATAAACTGATAACCTGCATGTCTTAACGGATGTGTGGGAATGTCTAATTGTTTGCTGGTGTATTTGAATTAAGTCAAATTTACATCAAATATGATTATGTGCATGCTGCTTTATTCGTTGTTTATTGTTCATTTACAACTATGTCGTCCGCTATTTCACCATTGTCTTGTAAAATGCAGCTGCACTTTGATTTGAACATAATTATACAATTTTATTGCACCTCTTTTTCAGCACACAAGAGAGTTCATTAGCACTTGAAATACGCAACACAAGAACAACAACAAAGAACTGAGAGCTACCGTAGGCGGCTCGGGTTTTTATTGTTGTACTTGTATTACGTGTTTCGAGCGTCTAATTAACTCCCTTGTGTGTTGATTCTGCACGAACGTTCTCGGCCTCGTTCTGTCTAAGATTTGTACCTATTTTTGTTAATCGTTCGTTGTCATTATAACGTCATACGCAATTCTATTACCTAGATCCTGCTTTTTTATGCATGTATTTTTTACGTATATAATCATCATAAAACTAATGTGATGCTTTACTGTGTCTGGAACTCGTTTTTCCAACTGGAACAGACATATAGTAAGTACAACTGATGATGATGATGATGATGTAGTCTTCTCTCCCGCCCCTTATATTTCACCGGGGTCTCTGCAGATTCTACAAAACGTCCTTCTGACAGACAGACAGACAGACAGACAGACAGACAGACAGACAGACAGACAGACAAGGAGAGAGATAGACAAAGACAGAAACAAGAGGGAGAATCGTGCGCGTATGTATACGCATACAAAAAGATCACAGTCATGCGCCCGTCAGCTCTAAGTAAGCTATCTTGTGGTCCATGTTAGAGCTCGGTGGATTATGAAAGCCTCGAAATAACCCAGCATGCACTAAAGATGTCGGACACTTTATTCAAACACTTCAGGTTGAACACTATTGAGGAAAAAGAAGAACGACACGATTATAACGTTCTACCAAGTACTGGACAGGAAAACAACCTAGTGAACAAACAGGTAAGTGGCTTAGCTCTCCATCTCATTTTCATCGTTTGTTTTAACAGTTTAACTGTTGTTTAAGTGTCGTTTTGTAGCCTGATAAAGGGGATTACCCCGAAAATTTGCATGTTGCGTTTTGTTGTAATAAATAGCGTTCTTTTGAACCTTTTATGTGTTTGTGGATCTTACATTCTTCTTCTTCTTCTTCTCGCTAGGTCGATCCTTGGTAGATGGAAGGAACGGTCTCTTCGGATGAAACCTCCGTCCTTGCCAATTGTACAAGGAATATCCAGACCGACCAAAGGAATCAGAAGCGCATTCTGACACACTGGCACCCAGTGCAAAAATGAAAACAAAGGAGAAAAACCTTCACAAGAAACCCTCCAGAAAAAGAAAGGGAAATCAACAAAAGAGGCAAAAGGTACACACAAATCCTCAACAGGGATGAATTCATAATAAAGGCAGAAAGGGAAAAATGAAAAGAAATGGGGAAAAAAGAACAAACGAATAGACATGGCAAACACGGAGAAAAGAAAGGAAAAACAGGAGGAATGGTACAACTACTGAACTACCAACAAATACCTCTGCCTAGTCTAAGAAACAAAACAAATGCGAGGCAAAAAACCATAAAAAAACCCGAGAGAAAAGCAAAAGCCGAAATGTCAACAAAACTCGGCGGGACTGTGCACACATTTTAGACCAATGAAAACCGTGCTTCTGGAAAAATAGCGGAACGGGGCCGCGCCGAAGCTCACGACATGTGTTGGTCGACATCGCAGATTGTCCTTAATAATTATGCTCTTTAGCATCTGAGGACTTCAAGCAGGAAAAAAAGAAAGAAAGAAAAAAAAAGGGGGGGGGGGGGGGGGAGAGAGAAAAAGAAGAAAGAAAGACCTAAACAAGAGAAGAAGAAAAAAGAAAGAAAAAAAGCCCGGGACCAAAAGTCTCTCGAAGCCACGCAAGACACCACCAAAAACCAAGGCCAACCACTGGTCAGTCTCCTGTCGATGCTACACAGTATACTGGCCGGCTGACCGCGAGGCCCCCAACTCGGCTGCCGAGCGGCAAGCGCAGAGCATGATATCAGAAACTGAGAGGTACATTGATACCCTCAAACAAGCGCTAACAAAGCAAAGACAAAAAGTCTAAAACGAATGCCTACGGCAGAAAAGGCCATGAAATAAACAGGATGTACACAAATGCCTGTGGCAAAGAAAGAAAGAACAGGCCACAAATGCCTGTGGCAAAGAAAGAAAGAACAGGCCACAAATGCCTGTGGCAAAGAAAGAAAGAACAGGCCACCAATACCTGTGGCAAAGAAAGAAAGACCACAAATGATGGTGGCAGACGAAAAATGGCTGCCCTAATCAGGCAAGCAAACGAAAAATGGCTGCCCTAATCAGGCAAGCAAACAGCTGACACCAAATGAAAGAAATAAAACAGCTGAAACACTCAGAAACTCAAACGGTGGCCTACCTGCTAACATATGGTGGGGGGAAAAAAGACACCACCAAATCACAAGTCTTATAAACTACTGTCTGCAACAAATGAGTGGACGACTACAGTCAAAAGCCATAAGAGCATAGCAAAAATAACTGTGCCAACGACAAACAGATGGAAAGCCGAACTAACCTTAACCAACTTTCACTAACCCGGCTTCCATCTAGAAAAACAAAGGCTGCAGACTGATAAAACAAATCGCTAATCAGGACTACCGATGACAAAGCATCGGGATGCAAACAAATGAAGACGAAAAGATAAATACAAAATGGCTGCCCTAATCAGGCAAGCTAACAAGCGGGTACGAAATGGCCAATAAGCCAAAGATAAAAAAGAAAGAACGAGTGGTGGAAAAGAAGAGGTAAAGAGAAACAAACAACAACAAAAAAGAAAACACTTTCTGAAAAGAAAGAGGAGGCAAGAAATGTTAGCGAGCAGCGGGACAAAGGCTGGATACACGTAATCCGTGTACACGATACAATCCATTTAGCCGATAACAACACGGCAGGACAAATATCACTCACGAACTACCCCACACAAAGACAGAATCAGCGGTCTCGTTAAACATCGAGACCACCCCCCTCACTCGTACATCGTAATTGAACTATATAACTCGAGAAACAAAAGGGCAAGCCAAGAGAAAAAACAGTAAATGGCAAGAACCGGCAACTAGCCCAACCCGGTGAAACCCTAATCCAGGGAGGCCACGAAATCGCTAGTCTATTGAACTAGAACATCGCTAGTCTATTCAACTATAACGAACAAACCTTTTTCATCGTTACATTTGATGAAACAAATAAGGCTAAACTGGGAAAATAAAATAAAACACCCAATAAAAGGCAGGCTCCCTGATGAGGTACAGCCTGTTGTGAAAGCTAGAGTAAACACAACGAAAAAGACCGAAACGCCACGCACCTAACAAACCTCGAGAAAGATGAAATAACAAGGGGGAAATGAACAAAGGCCCAACCACTGGTAATGTCGTCGGAGCTTCATCTTGGAGATTAGAATTGGATTTTTTTCTAAGTCGGTTACCCTGTGGACATCCATACGGACGTTGCGTTTTGTCGTAATAAATAGCGTTCTTTTGAACCTTTTATGTGTTTGTGGGTCTTACATTCTTCTTCTTCTTCTTCTTCTTCT
>OY757553.1:2383519-2407799 GCA_963584105.1 Alviniconcha strummeri
CCCATGTCGGGGTAGGTGGCCCCATGTCGGTGTACGTTGGCCTGTGTTGGGGTATGTTGGCCTATGTCTGGGTAAGTTGGTCCATGTCGGGGTAAGTTGGCTTATGTCGGGGTAAGCTGGCCTATGTCGGGAGACGTTGGTCCATGTCGGGGTAAATTGGCCCATGTTGGGGTACGTTGCCCCATGTCGGGGTAAATTTGCCCATGTCGGGGTAAGTTGCCCATGCCGGGGTAAGTTGGCCTAGGTCGTGGTAAGTTGGCCCATGTCGGGGTAAGTTGCCCCATGTCAGGATAAGCTGGCCCATATTGGGGTAAGCTGCCCCATGTCAGGATAAGTTGGCCCATGCTGGGGTAAATTGGCCCATGTCGGGGTAAGTTGGCCCATGTCGGGGTATGGGGCAAGTCAGCCCCTCATTTTTAATAAGCAGAAAACGATTCACGAGAACGCTAAGTAATGCAGTTCTTGTATCTTTTTTATGTCCGACATTGTTTCCCCCAGAAAATAACATTCAGTTAATTGCATGTTAACAACGTCAAGATCTTTGCCAGGGTATAATATTTGTCAGTGTATAATACATGTAAGTTGCAATGTTAACAATGTCAAGATCTTTGCCAGGGTATAATAATATTTGGCGCTCCTTCAAAAGGTACAATAAAAATTAAAAAAAGAGGGGGGGGGGGGGGGGCGATTTCACTACATTCCAGTAGACTATCACTAGAGAATAACCCTTCTTTGTGACCAGGATACGTGATCAAATAAACACAAACAGAGCAGAAAGCAACACTTTAGCAGTAATTTGGCATTGTATAACTTGAAAAATAACGAAAATCCTTTTTACAGTTCATTCGAACACGTTTTATTCAGTCATCAGCAAATGAAACAAAACATATATGCATCTTTGGCACTGTATGGCTAGAAGGAAATAATACTAGGAGACTGTTCATGGGGTCATCAGCAGATGTAAACTGAGTCTGTGACAGAGTCACAGTTGTGACAAATGTAGACTGGGCTTTTCCCAAGGCCCGTACATACCACAAGAGCCCAGTCATTACACTGTGTGCACTGGACCCATTCCTCTCCCGGTTTACTTGCTGACCAAGCAGACAAACAGACAACGCAGACTTCGTCCTCCTCTGATAATGATGTCAGTTGTCCAGTGACTTCTTTGCCACAGGTCTAATCTTCACAGCCCTCTGAACCATTCTGTTTGTTTTTTGTTTGTTTGTTTTTAATAGGTTTTGTACGTAGATTTTGCCCGAGGGGAGTTCTTTTTCTGACCACCTTGCTGTGCTTCCTCTTGTGCCTTTTTCACAGGGGTGTCTGTCAATATAGCTGACTTCCTCTTCCTCTGGGGTTTGGACTTTTCTTGGTGGGGCCTTTGGGTGTGGCTGCACCGACTCGGGTGAGAACGTCGGAGGACACAACTGTGCAGGTGTGTGGTCTGAAAGATATGGAAGCAAAAGTGAGTATTGGAAAGCTGCTCCATCGCCTCTGCGAGCTTCCTTTCTTCTTGATATTGGAAGATGTTCTCTGTGGTCTGAAGAGCGTTTGGCAGTGTATGTAAAAGGTCGGCACAGGTATCTGTGTTGTAAGAAGGTCACAGGTATCTGTGTTGTAAAAAGGTCACAGGTATCTGTGTTGTAGTCCTTATCAGAGACAAACCTACAAAATCCACTGACAACGTCCAGGTCGTCAGTTGCAAACTTTTCGTAGTAGTCACGCTGGAAGACAACTTCACTCACAAGCGCGTCGCACATCTGCCTCTGTGTGACAGTCTTCCCAACATGTTCGAAACAGAGAATAGCTGAGTGAATTGTGCAATGGCCGTCGTCCCGTACACTGACTATCTTGCCTGGGAGCTGTGCCTCAGTGAGAGTATGTCCCTGCTTGTCTTCTCATATGTTTTCTTGTGGCCTCTGGTCAGAGCTCTCTGGACAGTGCCCACTTGTGGCAGGTTTGGAGCTGTGTGTTGGGTCATCTGTTGCCACGTCATGGTGGTCCGGCATATCAGCTGCAGAGGGGACTCCGTTTTGATCTGGCATGTGAAGATTTTCTACTGCCGCGCTGACATCAGGACGATATGACCGTGGCAATGGTGTAAGACGGTCTGTGGCAGACGACGAAGCAAAAACCACGTCAGTAAAAGCATCCCTATTGAAGGGGAAGATTCCCGCTTTTCCAAAACCAGCTGTGATGTTGCCCACAGTTAACGTGTCTTTCCAAGCTTCACCAATGGTACCTGGAGTGTCGTAAATGGTCATGCATTGGCCTGGATGACAACGCAACTAGTTCTGCTGTGCCTGGGAGATTCGCTTCTTCAGTGGGCCAAAGAAGGAAATATCCAATGGTTGCACTTTGTGTGAGCAATGGGGCGGTAAAGATAGCAAAATGATGCCATTTTGCTTTGCAAACTCAAGGACTTCAGTTGCCACACACACACACACACACACACACACACACACACACACACACACACACACACACACACACACACACACACACACACACACACACACACACAAACAAAAAAACAAAAACAATGGTGAAACTGATTGGCCAACCGCGGAGACTGCTACACATAGAGGGACAAGTTCCCTCTTTCTGATGAAATAAATGATCCACCTTGTTTGGTGCCAGTAGGTGCGACAACTTTGTGAAGCTTTTGGACCATCGTTACTCCAGTCTCATCAACGTTCCAGATGTCCTTTGCTTCAAATTTGTACCTGTCCATTACAGTGCCAAGCTTCTGAAAGAAATCGTCAACGTTGTCTCCTTTGAAAGCTGCAGCACGACTGATGCTCGTTCCTTCAGGTGTTCTGATTGAGATACACTCTTCATGTGTTGCCGGGGTGGTGGAGTGAATTTATTTTTCGTGCCACTGGCAGGTTCGTTCATACACCAGACACTGAACACCGACATTTATGATCCGTGGCTTTTTATTTTTTATTACAGAGTCGTAGTTGTACTTGTTAGTATAGTTGTTGTTATTGTCGTTGTTACTGTCACCCATATCAGTTTGATAAAGGCATCTGTCAGTTGGTCCCAAAAGGTTTTCTGTTAGGGTATTGTGTGAACAGCTGATGAGCCGTGATGTAAAAACATTTTCTTTTGGGGGGGGGGGGGGGGGGCATAAATTATGACGTCACGTCAATGATGACGCCACGTCAGCATTTCTTTTACGGACTACTCAGGGGACAGAACTCTGTCACCATAATACTGTAAAATACCAAACATCACAATTATTACATTAACTTAACAGAACCCATCCACCTACTCTCACAACAATGTTTATCATCAACTAGTACACTAATAACCAAGACTACATTTAAATTCTAATGAAGAAATCCCCTCTCTTCCCCCTCCTTACCAATCCATCACCAGTAATGCATGTATTTGAAGTGTGTGTGTGTGTGTGTGTGTGTGTGTGTGTGTGTGTGTGTGTGTGTGTGTGTGTGTGTGTGTGTGTGTGTGTGTGTGCGCGTGTGCGTCTGTGTGTGTGTGTGTGTGTGTGTGTGTGTGTGTGTGTGTGTGTGTGTGTGTGTGTGTGTGTGATGAAATGAGTGTATCCTTACATCTTTGTAAGCGCTCTGGGCCCTTTCGAGATAGGGCGCCATAAATGATCTATTATTATTATTGTAGGGGAGTGGGTATGGGGAGTTGAGGGAAAGCAGGTTGGAAGCATGGATGAAGAGTCACAAGTCAGAGGTTGCTGTAACATAACTTTTATTTGTACACCAACCAACCAGGAAACAGTGTCTGTATTGGAAAAGACACAAGTAAACAAAACATTTAGAACATGAAAGCAAATGTAAAGTATAAACAACAGCAATTACTAATCTAATAAATACAGTAACCATGTAGTTTACCTGTGGGTTACTATAATACATGACAAAATGATCAATAATCAAGCACATAAATCGTGTGCTTGACTTACACTTAAAACCCGTATCCCACAGAGTCACGGTGAGTATACAAGAGACAGCCAATCAATTAACTGATGAACTCCCAGTATAATAGTATACAATAAAGTAACAGTGAAGAATGCGGATTACCAAGCTCATTCTTAACTAAACAGGAAGAGTGAGATAATCGTTACAGCAGATCCACTTAAGCACACAACGAGATGGATAGTGACACGGGTGGCACCTGGGTCCATGCCGTAAGCGGGAGGAAGTCAGTCATAAACTGACCAGCTCCAGCCTCGTCAAGTTACTCAAAGTATTACAGCATGTTACTGTTACTGACTAGCAGAGCATATCCGGCTGTGAACAACGTCATCAAGAATCTAAACTGAGGGTAGCGCATCAAGAATCTAAACTGCTGATCTGGCTGCGCCTGTCTGCTCGGTTAGTGAACAGAGACAATTTTAAGACCTAATTGCCACCACTGACGCGCATCACCGGCCAGTTCGGGTACACGCACAAAGACCCGGAAAGGGTTTACAATCTAAGCAGAGTGAAAGTCTGCGCGCCCAAGACTCGGCCACACAAAAGCCGGATCAAAACAGAAATAACACGTCTCACAGTTTATACAATCACCCCTATGCACTAAACCATATTCAACTAGTAAAATGAACATTCCACAAATATGAAGTCAACATCTTCAAAGTGCCAGCCATAATATACCACCGATTTCATGTAGAAACATAGATCGGTAGGAAACTAAACAAATAAGTTATGCCGCACGGCCGCACTGACAAAGTACCCATACTTTAGAGGGATAACTTTGCATCGGCATCCCTCAAACTGAACATCCAACAATGGCAACATAACATACTAGCTACATATCAGCTAACCAGGGTGAGCTGCATACATTTTGGAAACACCGGTCATCCTGTGGCATAAAGGTTTAAGATATGAACGCACAAACAAGGTAGTCTGACGCCATAGCGGCTGCAACCAGGCGGCAATCTAGCGCCGAAATTACCCACGTATTCAAGAACCAAAATCAAGGCACGTTGTGAACATGACCACATTATAAACATACATTATTTACATCAATAGAAACAACAGAACAACAAGCCATAGAAAAATAACTACTTACAGGCTCTCCCATGATGAAAACACATGAACACCGGCCGCAACAGTTAAACAAACAACATGCCTCTGCAGGGACACTGGGGGAAAAGGGACGCTGCCGGCCCAGCACACAACTTTTAACACCTTAGATAATTGGGCCATAAAAACCCCACCCAATCAAAAAGGAAAAGGACCGGAAAGAAAAGGTTATAGGGTCATGGCCCGGAACATGTATACAATACACTCGGTTACATTATTATTACCCCGAGGCCGACTAGCTCCGGTCTCCCTTACATCCTCACGCTCTGTCATGTTCTCAACAACACTCTTCGCCAACATACTGCACTTGAAGTAAAAATAGTCATATTAAAACACGCAATCTAAAACACATGCACACAAAGTGTTACACATTCATACAACACATTTAGAATTAAAAAAAGTCATCACGTTAAAACAAGCAATCTAAAATACATGCACAAAATGTGTAACACATTCATACTACACACAATTTGAATATGACAACAGGACTAAGAATATGTACAAGAGAAAACTTAAAACCTTGTCTGTAATTGTAAATGCAAAACACACACACACACACACACACACACACACACACACACACACACACACACACACACACACACACACACACCAAAAATAAATTAATAAAAAACAAAAGAGAAACAGCTTCATTTTCCTATAATATATATTAATGGATCATTCCAAAATCACAGTCAACAAATTACTTCTTCCTTCTCTCTATATATATTGATTTTAAAGGAAACACTGACAGATATGAATAAGCGTATCAAAGCGTAGAATGAACGTATGAATACAACATATTGTGTAATTGTGCAATGCAGACTTTTGTTTGTACAGAAAGAAAGGAGTCGGAGAGTGAATGAGGGTAAAGTTTGTACTGTGACAATGCAGACTTTTATTTGTACAGAAAGAAAGGCGTCAGAGAGTGAATGAGGGTAAAGTTTGTACTGTGACAATGCAGACTTTTGTTTGTACAGAAAGAAAGGCGTCAGAGAGTGACTGAGGGTACAGTTTGTACTGTGACAATGCAGACATTTGTTTGTACAGAAAGGCGTCAGACAGTGAATGAGGGTACAGTTTGTACTGTGACAATGCAGACTTTTGTTTGTACAGAAAGAAAGGAGTCGGAGAGTGAATGAGGGTAAAGTTTGTACTGTGACAATGGTGACTTTTGTTTGTACAGAAAGAAAGGCGTCGGAGAGTGAATGAGGGTACAGTTTGTACTGTGACAATGCAGACTTTTGTTTGTACAGAAAGAAAGGCGTCAGAGAGTGACTGAGGGTACAGTTTGTACTGTGACAATGGTGACTTTTGTTTGTACAGAAAGAAAGGCGTCAGAGAGTGACTGAGGGTACAGTTTGTACTGTGACAATGCAGACTTTTGTTTCTACAGAAAGAAAGGCGCCAGAGAGTGACTGAGGGTACAGTTTGTACTGTGACAATGCAGACTTTTGTTTGTACAGAAAGTAAGGCGTCAGAGAGTGCATGAGGGTACAGTTTGTGCTGTGACAATGCAGACTTTTGTTTGTATAGATAGAAAAGCGTCAGAGAGTGCATGAGGGTACAGTTTGTATTGTGACAATGCAGACTTTTGTTTGTACAGAAAGAAAGGCGTCAGAGAGTGACTGAGGGTACAGTTTGTACTGTGACAATGGTGACTTTTGTTTGTACAGAAAGAAAGGAGTCAGAGAGTGACTGAGGGTACAGTTTGTACTGTGACACTATAGACTTTTGTTTGTACAGAAAGAAGGGCGTCAGAGAGTGCATGAGGGTACAGTTTGTACTGTGACAATGCAGACTTTTGTTTGTACAGAAAGAAAGGCGTCGGAGAGTGAATGAGGGTACAGTTTGTACTGTGACAAATCAGACTTTTGTTTGTACAGAAAGAAAGGAGTCGGAGAGTGACTGAGGGTACAGTTTGTACTGTGACAATGCAGACTTTTGTTTGTACAGAAAGAAAGGCGTCAGAGAGTGACTGAGGGTACAGTTTGTACTGTAACAATGCAGACTTTTGTTTGTACAGAAAGAAAGGCGTCAGAGAGTGACTGAGGGTACAGTTTGTACTGTGACAATGCAGACTTTTGTTTGTACAGAAAGAAAGGCGTCAGAGAGTGAATGAGGGTACAGTTTGTACTGTGACAATGCAGACTTTTGTTTGTACAGAACGAAAGGCGTCGGAGAGTGAATGAGGGTACAGTTTGTACTGTGACAATGGTGATTTTTGTTTGTACAGAAAGAACGGCGTCAGAGAGTGAATGAGGGTACAGTTTGTACTGTGACAATGCAGACTTTTGTTTGTACAGAAAGAAAGGCGTCAGAGAGTGACTGAGGGTACAGTTTGTACTGTGACAATGCAGACTTTTGTTTGTACAGAAAGAAAGGCGTCGGACAGTGAATGAGGGTAAAGATTGTACTGTGACAATGCAGACTTTTGTTTGTACAGAAAGAAAGGCGTCAGAGAGTGAATGAGGGTACAGTTTGTACTGTGACAATGCAGACTTTTGTTTGTACAGAAAGAAAGGCGTCGGAGAGTGACTGAGAGTACAGTTTGTACTGTGACAAAGCAGACTTTTGTTTGTACAGAAAGAAAGGCGTCAGCGAGTGACTGAGGGTAAAGTTTGTACTGTGACAATGCAGACTTTTGTTTGTACAGAAAGAAAGGCGTCAGAGAGTGACTGAGGGTACAGTTTGTACTGTGACAATGCAGACTTTTGTTTGTACAGAAAGAAAGGCGTCAGAGAGTGACTGAGGGTAAAGTTTGTACTGTGACAATGCAGACTTTTGTTTGTACAGAAAGAAAGGAGTGGGAGAGTGCATGAGGGTACAGTTTGTACTGTGACAATGCAGACTTTTGTTTGTACAGAAAGAAAGGCGTCAGAGAGTGAATGAGGGTACAGTTTGTACTGTGACAATGCAGACTTTTGTTTGTACAGAAAGAAAAGTGTCGGAGAGTGAATGAGGGTAAAGTTTGTACTGTGACAATGGTGACTTTTGTTTGTACAGAAAGAAAGGCGTCAGAGAGTGAATGAGGGTACAGTTTGTACTGTGACAATGCAGACTTTTGTTTGTACAGAACGAAAGGCGTCGGAGAGTGACTGAGGGTACAGTTTGTACTGTGACAATGGTGATTTTTGTTTGTACAGAAAGAACGGCGTCAGAGAGTGAATGAGGGTACAGTTTGTACTGTGACAATGCAGACTTTTGTTTGTACAGAAAGAAAGGCGTCAGAGAGTGACTGAGGGTACAGTTTGTACTGTGACAATGCAGACTTTTGTTTGTACAGAAAGAAAGGCGTCAGAGAGTGACTGAGGGTACAGTTTGTACTGTGACAATGCAGACTTTTGTTTGTACAGAAAGAAAGGCGTCGGACAGTGAATGAGGGTAAAGATTGTACTGTGACAATGCAGACTTTTGTTTGTACAGAAAGAAAGGCGTCAGAGAGTGAATGAGGGTACAGTTTGTACTGTGACAATGCAGACTTTTGTTTGTACAGAAAGAAAGGCGTCGGAGAGTGACTGAGAGTACAGTTTGTACTGTGACAAAGCAGACTTTTGTTTGTACAGAAAGAAAGGCGTCAGCGAGTGACTGAGGGTAAAGTTTGTACTGTGACAATGCAGACTTTTGTTTGTACAGAAAGAAAGGCGTCAGAGAGTGACTGAGGGTACAGTTTGTACTGTGACAATGCAGACTTTTGTTTGTACAGAAAGAAAGGCGTCAGAGAGTGACTGAGGGTAAAGTTTGTACTGTGACAATGCAGACTTTTGTTTGTACAGAAAGAAAGGAGTGGGAGAGTGCATGAGGGTACAGTTTGTACTGTGACAATGCAGACTTTTGTTTGTACAGAAAGAAAGGCGTCAGAGAGTGAATGAGGGTACAGTTTGTACTGTGACAATGCAGACTTTTGTTTGTACAGAAAGAAAAGTGTCGGAGAGTGAATGAGGGTAAAGTTTGTACTGTGACAATGGTGACTTTTGTTTGTACAGAAAGAAAGGCGTCAGAGAGTGAATGAGGGTACAGTTTGTACTGTGACAATGCAGACTTTTGTTTGTACAGAACGAAAGGCGTCGGAGAGTGACTGAGGGTACAGTTTGTACTGTGACAATGGTGATTTTTGTTTGTACAGAAAGAACGGCGTCAGAGAGTGAATGAGGGTACAGTTTGTACTGTGACAATGCAGACTTTTGTTTGTACAGAAAGAAAGGCGTCAGAGAGTGACTGAGGGTACAGTTTGTACTGTGACAATGCAGACTTTTGTTTGTACAGAAAGAAAGGCGTCGGACAGTGAATGAGGGTAAAGATTGTACTGTGACAATGCAGACTTTTGTTTGTACAGAAAGAAAGGCGTCAGAGAGTGACTGAGGGTACAGTTTGTACTGTGACAATGCAGACTTTTGTTTGTACAGAAAGAAAGGCGTCGGAGAGTGACTGAGAGTACAGTTTGTACTGTGACAATGCAGACTTTTGTTTGTACAGAAAGAAAGGCGTCAGCGAGTGACTGAGGGTAAAGTTTGTACTGTGACAATGCAGACTTTTGTTTGTACAGAAAGAAAGGCGTCAGAGAGTGACTGAGGGAACAGTTTGTACTGTGACAATGCAGACTTTTGTTTGTACAGAAAGAAAGGCGTCAGAGAGTGACTGAGGGTAAAGTTTGTACTGTGACAATGCAGACTTTTGTTTGTACAGAAAGAAAGGAGTGGGAGAGTGCATGAGGGTACAGTTTGTACTGTGACAATGCAGACTTTTGTTTGTACAGAAAGAAAGGCGTCAGAGAGTGAATGAGGGTACAGTTTGTACTGTGACAATGCAGACTTTTGTTTGTACAGAAAGAAAAGTGTCGGAGAGTGAATGAGGGTAAAGTTTGTACTGTGACAATGGTGACTTTTGTTTGTACAGAAAGAAAGGCGTCAGAGAGTGACTGAGGGTACAGTTTGTACTGTGACAATGGTGACCGCGACGTCTCAGCTAGGTAGTCGTAAGTAACTTGCTGTTTTACTCCCAGTCAACCATTAGAGTTATATCAGGGCAAGTCTGTAACTCGACAAGAGGGCCCTTTTTTTTTTCTTTTTTTTCTTTTTTCTGCTCTGGGATTCCATTCCACCCCCGTGTTACAGCTGTAGCAGGTAAAAGATCCAGGTCAGTCTGTCAAGGATGCAGCTGGCAGGTTACAGCTAAAGACGCATGCACCCTACGCATGTAGCTTTGCACCAAGTGACGTGACATGGACACAGAACATGCGCCGAGATGGTAGCAGTTTCACGTGGCATCAGCCATGTAACGACAAAACAGAGCTGTAAGTACACCACTGCGGTGGATATTCAAAACGCTTTGTAAACTCTTTTTTTTTACAAAAAGCTCCGGTCACTCATTCAGTATCACACGCAACAAGAGCGGAGTGAGTGTTCAAGAGCGGAGAATAGCGCTATGTAAAAGTGGTCAACAACATCAGTTAAAGATATTAATCTACATTTTGCCACTTGTTTCAGCTGCCTAACAGAATACCACTAAAGATATTTTTTAAATGCAAAAAAGGCACATGACTGCTGTTGTTGTTGTTTTGCAATACTTTTGAAGCATATCCCTTTGCAGAAATTCATTCTTATTTCCCAGTCTTCAGTCCTATTGCCCCGATATACCGCTGTGTGTGTGTGTGTGTGTGTGTGTGTGTGTGTGTGTGTGTGTGTGTGTGTGTGTGTGTGTGTGTGTGTGTGTGTGTGTGTGTGTGTGTGTGCGTGCGCGTGTTTGTGTGCGCGTTCGACTCATTGTTGTATGCGTTGAATTCTTGAAAAATATGTGCATTCAAAGAATGTGTAAGCCCTTAGGGCCTGTACGAGTTAGGCACTCTAAGCATCTGTTATTATTATGATGATGATTATGATGATAATGATGATGATGATTCACAATGTAAACAACGTATACTCCTCGGGTTCCACACCCTCTTCATGGCCAAGCAGCTTGTGGAAGGAGGAATGGCCGACTGCATCATGGCCGTTGGGTTCGAGAAAATGGAGAGAGGTCCGATCAAAGAAAAGCACAACAACAGAACAAAGCCAATGGACAAATATGTGGAGACGATAGCCAATCCGCGAGGCTTCAGACCAGTCCTGTTACTGCTCAGCTCTTTGGCAATGCTGGGAAGGAGCACATGGAAAAATACGATAGTACAAAGGATAATCTGGTCAAGATTGTGTATAAGTAGGTATGAAACTTGGTATTTTGCGCCCAGTCAACCATTACAGTTATCTCAGGCCGTTACACGTTTTGTTGGCACATAGTAACTATTTAAAACAACAAAAACAAAAACAAAATGTACATGTTAAGAATCACAAACTTTCTACAAACAATCCGTTCTCGCAGTTCCAGAAAGAGCATTCCACGGATGAGATCCAGCGTTCTCCTGTCACCTGTCAGCCTTTTGCCAAGCTGCAGTGCTGCCCCACGTCTCACGGGTCAGCAGCTGTGATCCTGGCCTGAAAGGACTTTGTTCGCCAGCACAACCCGCACAGTCAGGCTGTGGGGATTGTCGGCTTGGAGATCGGCACAGACACGCCCTCTACGTTCGGCCCAAGTTCAGTCAGTCTGGTTGGACATGACATGGCCAAGAATGCTGCGGACAGGCCGTTGGAAAAAGCAGGTGTGCGGAGAACGGACGTGAATGTTGTGGAGCTGCATGATTATTTTTCTGCCAAAGGACTCATCACCAACGACGCCAGATAAAGAGACAGACATCGTCTCCTGTGTGAGCCAGACAAGGCTGGTGACTTTATGGACAGAGGGACAACACATACTGTGGGAAATGCGTTGTCAAAGCCAGTGGTGGACTTATCTCTAAAGGACGTCCTCTTAATAATATTATTAATAATAATAATTTATTTTATATAGCGCCTCAACAACAATTATAAGAGCTGTTAGCGCTGAACAGATCAACAAATGCAATAAAACATACATCAATATATTACTTAAATTAGCCTAAAACCGCAATTTGAAAAGACAAATTCTCTCTGTCTATACATAATATTTCAATGCGCGCATATATATTCAAGATTCAATTTAAAACGGCATTTTGGGTCTAAAGGTCTTGCGCAGTGCTCAAAAGCCAACTGAAATGAAGCAAAGAAGGATAATGAAACATACTTGTATTTATATTGTATTTATATTATATTATTTTTTTATATTGTTTTTTCAAGATCATGCAAGCCAAGCAACTACAAATTTGGAAGCCGCGGCAGTACCATGGTTAAATGGAAAAGCCGAAAATAAAGAGAAATTTGCGCATAGGTCAAGAGAGCGACAAAGAAAGTTCCGGTCACGACCTGTAAACCTGGGCGACCAGGTGCATCGCTGGAAAGAGCTGCGGAAGGGTTTACAAGTTTGTGATCGAAAACTAGGAAAGCTGCTGCTTGATCCGTAAGTGGAAAAAATTCTGAATGATAGGTTTTCATACTTATATGTGCATTAATAAGAATAGCCTGTTATAATGACCCGTGTAAATATTCTACAGCTACCCGTGTCTGCGCAGTGTTTGTCTTTCTTGTGTGCCACGAACCGGTCGGTCGGTTTGTTTAAGTTATTTTTAACACAATTCAGAACAACAACAACAAAAATAAAAATGGAAATGGTGTGTAAACAGTAGTAAATATACATGACTTCCCACAAACACAGAGGCACCAGATGCAGGCTGTGGCTACCATCTCCGCATAGTGAGATCGACTTTAAGGCAGCCATCGTCTTCAAGGAGATTGCCAAATGGTTTGACGAAGATGGCAGTAACATCGTGAAGAAGATGAAGAGCGTGTTTACCTTCAAGGTCAAGGGTGCAAGCGGCAAGGAAGGGGTGATGTCAAGAATGGCAATGGATGTGTCAAGTTTGGGTCGAATGATAAGGCAGACCCCACCATTACCATGAGTGACAGCGATTTGCCGAACCTGATGGCCGTAAAGCTCAACCCACAAACCGCATTCTTCCAGGGAAAGCTGAAGACTGGGGGCAACATGGGTCTGGCAATAAAACTGAAGGAACTGCAGCCACCCGGCGGTTCGAAACTCTGAGATGTCACCACCTGGATCAGTATTCCCACTTGTAACGCCCAGAAAATCCAAACTTTATGTGATGATGGCAAGTATCACTGTTGCCATCAGTGTGCGTACTTGACTCGGCAAGAAGTTGACATCAGTTCTGCCGTTAGAAGTTCTAGACATTAGCAAGTAAGTAACCTGGTGTCAACCATTACAGTTATATCATCAGGGCGATACACATTCTGTCGTTAGCCAATAAATATTAAAAATGTGTACGTAGGTAAGTAACTAAGTAACTTGGTGTTTTACGCCCAGTCAAACGTTGTGGTTATCGCAGGGCGATGCACGTTTTGACATCACACGTTAAATGTTAAAAATGTGTATGTGCTAAAACTGGTATATCCACTTTTGTTCTTCTTCTTTTTTTCCTTTCTTTTTTTAACAGACATCTGTAAAAGACAAACATAATCCAAAAATATCTGAAACTTTAAATCTTGTCAAAAATATTTGTCTTTCAGAAAGTTAAAAATCGTTTCTAATGATATTTCTTGGAGTAATTAATGCACGTAGATATTGGGCTGTAAAATAGCTATCCCTTGTTTAAGTAAAATGTGCTCAATGGTCAATCTTTTATCACATTCGATGCACACTGGCGGTTCCTCATCCTTCAACAAAAAGGAACGAGTGATAAAAGAATGACCAACGTGCAATCGTGCTGTAACAGTCTCTGCTTTTCTGTTTGTCCTAGGACAAACAATACACTCTTTTAAGACAGGAAATAATTATTGTATTTTATTTTCCGGGAACTCATTCCACCCTGAATGATAGTTCTAACACATATTTGTTTGCACGTGAGTTTAAGTCTGAGAAGGGGATGAGCTCAACCGGGACGTTGCCAACGAGGGCATCCTTAGCAACAGAGTCTGCCGCCGAATTTTCTCTAATGCCAATATGGCCGGAAACCCAGATAAAAACAGTCTCTCTCCCATCTCTTGTCAATTCCGTATATAATTCTAGAATCTGTACTAAGAGTAAGATAGGTGATCATATTTTAGCTTAAATATTGATTGTAAAGATGAAAGACAGTCAGATAATCTCAAAAATGAGTTTTCTTTCGAACAATATACAAGCTTGAGAGCCAAAAGAATGGCCCGCAGCTCAGCAGTATATATAGAACTGTCGTCTGGAAGCTGACAGGTAAAGGGTTTACGAATCCGTTTAGTGGAGACAGCTGCCGCAGTGACTCCTTCCCCTGTTTCTTAACCGTGAGTGAAAAAATAAAATAAAATTGACGATGGATATTCTGAAATAAGCTGTAAATAGAACCGTTTCTATGTTTCAGGGTTAGTTGTGTCTTTTTTTGAATTTTGTTTAGTCAAAACGAACTGTAGGAGCTGAGAACATTCAAGAGGTGATGTCCAAAGAGAAGCATCGACAATCAGGTTAAGGTTAATTTTGGATTTCTCCAGGTGAGGTAAAATGCGGATGCAGAGAGGTAGAATTTTCGACACTGATTCTTCGAATGATTTGACGTTTTCGGGTTAGAAAACACAACTTCTCAAGGTCAAAGGCATCTCTTATAAACGTTTCAAAACGAAGGAGGTGATCTAACATACTGTGGTTCTTCCGGAAAGTGAAACAACACTGCTTTTCTGTAAGAAGACCCCGCCACTCGATTGACCGACACCACGAGGCGTGCGTTGATCATCTCCATCGTTTTACACAAACAGCTGGTTAATGCCGGGTTCCGAGTGGTCTTTACCGGGTTTAGGAATGGGAATGACAACCGCTTCGCGCCGCGATGGCGGAAAACAACCAGATTCCCAGACGTGGTTGTTTACCTTCAGAAGAACTTACCTCTGAAGATATATAACCACGTCCGGGAATCTGGCTGTTTGGGAGGTGGGTTAAAAGTTGATACTGTACCTGGTCGAAACCAGTAGCCGAGTCGTTGGCTCTTTAATAATAATACTATACATTTATCATGCGCTCATCAACGCCCTCAATGCTCACATGATACATATTAACCTAAATACAATATTCCATACACACGTAGAGCACAGTCCTGCCAAAACAATTTATATAAAATATTATACGGAAAAACACTGCTTCAATTCAGCAACGATTGTTTTAACTGAGCAAAAGGCAGGTTACATTCCTCTTCGTGTACAACAGACTAACAAAACCAGTTTTGCATCCTGAATATGGGACAGTGGGTATAAATGGGTTAATTGCTTTCTTGCAATGGGACCTTTTTTTTTCTTTTTCTTTTTAAGAGAAATTAAGCGTGTCTTCGATATATTTTTTCTTTTTCTTTTTCCCCCCTGCTGTTTGAATGAGAAGATCGGTAAACTGACGGGCGGGATCTTTGGCAGACATGACCGCCTCCTCCGTTAGTTCAGAAAGACACTGAGCTTTGAAAGACAGTCCACCTTTTTAAAAATCCACCTGTTAGGCGCGATGTCTTCTTCGAGACATTAACTGATTATCAATATTGACCCATGAATTCAGTGCAAGCCACTTTTTGTTCTACGTTTTGAAGTTTAAACTTTTTCAGCACATTATTTGCAGTTTTTAATGAGCCAGTATTTGATACTGTATTATACTTTTATAGATATATATAATAAAAACTTCTTTTTTTCTCTCTTTTTTTTCTCTTTTTTTTTTTTTTTTTTTTTTTAATCGCTGCTCTGTGTCAAAGGGTGACAAATCTGGGGGCTCGTCCGGGATACTAATTAGCTATGTTAATGTCTTAGGTTGGAAGGAATAGGTCAATAGGCGAGTGAAAGGTTATGTGTTCGTCCTGTACGACTTCATTCTGTTTATACTTACAAAACTTTTCGACATTTGTTTTTGTGTGTCTATGCTATGTAGTTCAAATCAGTTTGTTTGCAGCACATCATTGTAGCAGCAGCCCTGGTGCACTCTTGTGAGTGAAAGTTTTGTTTCAGCCTCTTTTTACCGCTTTCCTTAACCCGTTTTGCTCGACCAGGTTTTCAGCTAACCCCATCTTTGCTAACGTACTTTTGTCCTGCAAGAAACTCCAGTGGTTTAGCCGTCACTCTGATCAGGCTGAGCGTAACAACTCCCCTTTTTTAGACCACGCTACCGAAGTTATAATTCAAGAGGTCGACCCCCGACTCCAAGAGTTCCGATTTGACTAGTTCAGTTGCTATGCGAACGAGGAGTAGCAGGAATGCCGCCTTGTCGTCACCGGTAGTCGTAGGCGTGACAGGCAGCGAGACGACGCCCGAGAAGGTAAAGAAAGAAACGTTGAGATCGTCATTTGAAACCAAACCGCTAGCTTCTAGATATGCCTCTCGTGCCCGTGAGGTTGTGGCCCTCGGAAAGGAGCTGGAGCTATCGGGGAAGGACTTAGCGGAGTTTGTCATGAAGACGATGGCTGAGCAGGAAAGACTGGAGAGGGAGGAAGCGGACCGCCAACGGCAGTGGGCAGAACGGGAAGCGAAACGGCAGCTTCAGCGCGAGAAGTTAGCCCAAGAAGAACGGCTGGCGAGAGAGCGTTTGGAACGCGAGTGTGCTGACCGAGAGAAAGAAAGGAAACTGCGACGTCAGAAGGACGCAAGCGACTTATTCCCTCCCAGGGTTAGCGTCGACCGAGTGAGGGTCGACAACATTCGCATTCCTCAATTCGACGACACGCGTGAAGACTTGGACAACTTCCTCCGGAAGTTTGAACGCACCGCCCGAGACCAGCAGTGGCCCGAAGAGAGCTGGGCTGTGAGGCTGAGTTCAGTACCGAAAGGAAAAGCCCTACAGCTGTACCATAGCGTCGACGACGGCGTTGCTGCCGACTACCCGCAACTAAAGACGGCTCTACCAGAGAAATTTTGTTTAACAGCCGAGACGTACCGGACAAAGCTGCGGAAAGCCAAGCCACGCGATGGAGAAATCTTCAAGCAGTTCGTCGCACGACTAAGCCGTATATCTGACCAGGTGGGTCGATATGGCAGGAAAGGAGAAGACTAACGAGGACTTGACAGACCTGCTACTTCTAGAACAGTTCATGTCTAGTGTACCCCGAGAGACGGCTGCTTTCATTAGGGAGAGGGTGCCCAAGACCGTAGACGAGGCTGGGGAGTTTGCGCAGATCTACAAGGAAGCGCACCCTCACAGACGACCGCCGAGAGAACACGACAGCTCGAAAGTTGAAAACCCACCTAGAGGCCAGGGCAGCACGAACCGCCACACCTCCGAGAACGAAAAGAAGTGCTGCTACCGTGGACGGGTTAGCCACCTCAAAAGAGACTGTCAGAAGTTCAGGTCAGACCATCCCAGAGTAGCCTGTGCACAAGACGGAGACCCAGAGCCGCCCGAGTTGACCATCCCAGAGTAGCCTGTGCACAAGACGGAGACCCAGAGCCGCCCGAGTTGACCATCCCAGAGTAGCCTGTGCACAAGACAGAGACCCAGAGCCGCCCGAGTTGACCATCCCAGAGTAGCATGTGCACAAGACAGAGACCCAGAGCCGCCCCAGTTGACCATCCCAGAGTAGCCTGTGCACAAGACAGAGACCCAGAGCCGCCCGAGTTGGCCATACCAGAGTAGCCTGTGCACAACAGAGATTCAGAGCCGCCCGAGTTGACCATCCCAGAGTAGCCTATGTACAAGACAGAGACCCAGAGCCGCCCGAGTTGACCATCCCAGAGTAGCCTGTGCACAAGATGGAGACCCAGAGCCGCCCGAGTTTACCATCCTAGAGTAGCCTGTGCACAAGACGGAGACCCAGAGCCGCCCGAGTTGACCATACCAGAGTAGCCTGTGCAAAAGCCAGAGACCCAGAGCCGCCCGAGTTGACCATACCAGAGTAGCCTGTGCACAAGACAGAGACCCAGAGTCGCCCCAGTTGACCATCCCAGAGTAGCCTGTGCACAAGACGGAGACCCAGAGCCGCCCGAGTTGACCATCCCAGAGTAGCCTGTGCACAAGACGGAGACCCAGAGCCGCCCGAGTTGACCATCCCAGAGTAGCCTGTGCACAAGACGGAGACCCAGAGCCGCCCGAGTTGACCATCCCAGAGTAGCCTGTGCACAAGACAGAGACCCAGAGTCGCTCGAGTTGACCATCCCAGAGTAGCCTATGCGCGAAGATCTCCGTGTCTACACCACTGCTAGACGGGGACGTGGAAGCCATCGTGATGGAAAACCCACTCGCCGACCTTATCTTGGGAAACAGCGCGAAGATGGCCGACGGAACACTGCGGGAAGTGCCAGTCTACCGTGTACCGGTTGAGGTCGTGGTGGTCACACGTGCTTAAGCAGCCCGTCATGATCGGCTGCACACTCCGAGCACCGCTTTCCGGCAACTTCCTCCAAACTCTGCCAGATCTGGTTACGCCACTGAAGGGGCACTCTTTCTCTCCGCGCAGCTGTCCACCGACGCGGTCAGTGCCCTCCGAAAGGTTCGGGTACTGATAAGACTTTGGAATCAACCTAGCGCCCAAGCACGCACGTAAACCTGAGGCGCATCCACCCCGGGTAAAAAAAGAAGAAGAAGAAGAAGAAGAAGAAGAAGAAGAAGAAGAAGAAGAAGAAGAAGAAGAAGAAGAAACAAAACAAAAAAAGAGTTCCGTCTCGATTTAAACGATTTTGGTTTTATTTGAGCTGGCGTAAGCAACATGGTCAGTTATAAAACAAACGTGTGATATAATTTGAATTGTTTGTAACAAAATTACTTCTGTTTGAGCACCAACAAAAAACTGCTCGTTAGCTGACAGTTTTCTGGACCCTATGGCGTAACTAAACGGCAGTGGTTGAAGGAAGGATGTCGTAAACCAGTGCTTGGAATCTGGATCGGCCGGTGTCAGCGTTGCCGGCAGCTGAACCAGGGTTGGGACAAGTGACACCGAAAGAACTCAGCACCGCTCAACGCGCAGACTCTACCCTCGCGTCGCTACGAGCTGCCGCCGACAACAACGAGGTCAAGAGGTCTGGGGAAAAGGGGACCGTCCAGTACAGCTGGGCTAGTTGGTAGGTGGGGCGCAATGGGGCAGTAGGCTAGTTGGTGGTGGGGGGCAATGGGGCAGTAGGCTAGTTGGGGGTGGGGTGGGGGGGCAATGGGGCAGTAGGCTAGTTGGTAGGTGGGGGGTAATGGGGCAGTAGGCTAGTTGGGCGTGGGGGGCAATGGGGCAGTAGGCTAGTTGGACGAGGGGGGTAATGGGGCAGTAGGCTAGTTGGTAGGTGGGGGTAATGGGGCAGTAGGCTAGTTGGGCGTGGGGGGCAATGGGGCAGTAGGCTAGTTAGACGTGGGGGGTGGGGATAATGGGGCAGTAGGCTAGTTGGGGATGGGGGGTAATGGGGCAGTAGGCTAGTTGGGGGTAGGGGGGTAATGGGGCAGTAGGCTAGTTGGGGGTAGGGGGGGTAATGGGGCAGTAGGCTAGCTGGACGTGGGGGGTGGGGGGTAATGGGGCAGTAGGCTAGTTGGGGGTAGGGGGGGTAATGGGGCAGTAGGCTAGTTGGACGTGGGGGGTGGGGGGTAATGGGGCAGTAGGCTAGTTGGGCGTGGGGGGTGGGGGGTAATGGGGCAGCAGGCTAGTTGGGTGTGGGGGGTAATGGGGCAGTAGGCTAGTTGGGCGTGGGGGGTAATGGGGCAGTAGGCTAGTTGGGCGTAGGGGGTAATGGGGCAGTAGGCTAGTTGGGGGTGAGGGGGGGTGAGGGGGGTAATGGGGCAGTAGGCTAGTTGGGGGTGGGGGGTAATGGGGCAGTAGGCTAGTTGGGGGTGGGGGGGGCAATGGGGCAGTAGGCTAGTTGGGGGGGGGGGGTTTGTAATGGGGCAGTAGGCTAGTTGGGGGTGGGGGGTAATGGGGCAGTAGGCTAGTTGGGGGTGGGGGGTAATGGGGCAGTAGGCTAGTTGAGGGGGGGGGGGTAATGGGGCAGTAGGCTAGTTGGGGTTGGGGGTTGGGGGGGCAATGAGGCAGTAGGCTAGTTGGGGGTGTGGTGGGGGGGGGGGGGCAATGGGGCAGTAGGCTAATTGGGGGTGGGGGTTGGGTGGCAATGGGGCAGTAGGTTAGTGGGGGAGGGGGCAGGGGGGGAGAGGGGGCAATAGGCTAGTTTGTAAGCACAGGCATGTTCACTGATTTTGTTTTTCTTGTCTGTAGAATGGAACCTCCCAGAAAGAGACGCCACATGCTGAAGTTTGATCTCTGCCTGTCTGTTTTCGAGTCATAAAGTCTGTGTGTGTGTGTGTGTGTGTGTGTGTGTGTGTGTGTGTGTGTGTGTGTGTGTGTGTGTGTGTGTGTGTGTGTGTGTGTGTGTGTGTGTGTTTGTGTGTGTGTGTGTGTGTGTGTGTGTGTGTGTGTGTGTGTGTGTGTGTGTGGTTGTTGCCGTTGTTGGTGTTTTCTGTTTAGGCTGAAACAAGAAACACGCCCCAAGAGGCACTGATAAGGAGTCTATCTCAGATATGACCCTGTTACGTCGAAACAAGCTCTGGCTGCCATCGAAGAAAGAAAACTCACAACTAAGTTTTGGAGCTGCTGCAAAGGAGTTCGGAGTTCCAATGAGCACACTGACAGCTCACGTCCATGGACGCTCAAGTGTTGGAAATCGGCCAGGCAGGTGGAGATGTATTCCGGATGACATCGAAAATGACATTACTGATCAAATTGTTCTGTCGCTGGCGGTTGTGTCTTGTTGATGAAGTCGTTGCTGCAGATGCGGCTTGTTTTTCTATCACCAAGCGTCAGTCTCTAACAAAGACTGGCGTGGTGGCCAAGAACCCAAAATTAAAGACAGTGTTTCGGAATCGGACACCTGGCGACGATTACTGAGGTGTTTGAAGAGGAGGAGACCAGACTTAGTAATCCGCAGTGCCGAAGGGTGCAGCACAAAAAGGTTGCGAGGCACAAATCGCGACATTGTCAAGAAGTACGTTTTGATGATTTGGCACAACTCCTTCTTGACGACAGTCTCAGTGACAAACCACACTGCATCTGGAACTGCGATGAAACAGCTGGTCTTCAATTCAAGTGGTAACTGATCTTTTCTTACATTTATTGGAAAATGTTACGTAACACTGTGTTACTTGTGCCTCTCTCCCTCTCCCTCTCTTGGACAAACACTGTGTTACTTGTGCCTCTCTCCCTCTCTCTCTCTTGGACAAACACTGTGTTACTTGTGCCTCTCTCCCTCTCTCTCTCTCTTGGACAAACACTGTTGTTTATTAGCAGCGTTGTTTACATGTGTTTTGGGAGCTTTGAAAAATGTCAACAGTTTTCTTCACCTCTATCGTTGGAGCCGGTTTCGTCGCTCAGTTCGTCGTCTTCATCGTCTTCTGGTTCCGTTAATCATCCGCCGTCATCCTGTTGACGATTCTGATGACAGACTTGCGGTTCTGCGTGGTTTTTTTGGCATCTGGTGTGTGTGTGTGTGTGGGGGGGGGGGGGGGGGGGGGAGGAGGAAACAGTATGAAAGACTGAGGGGGGGGGGGATGAGAGACGAGGAGGGGGGAATAGCTGGGTGGGTGGGGTGGGAGGGGGCGGCAAGGAGGGAGGGGGGTTTAGATCTGGTTTTTGAAGGCCTCCACCATGGTTGATTGATCTCCCACCGACGGGAGGTCTTTCTTGCTGATGACTTATTCCTGAAATTGTCTCAAAGTCTCTGGAATATAGTTTCTGTGGTTCTCAATCGCGGTTGAATCCGAATATTCTTCTCTGGAGCTTGCCATTGACTTGATGTCACTAGGTATAATGTCTGCCGCAGCCTTAATCACTCGAAGTTTTTCTGCCTCGGTGTCAACATTTCTGGGTTGTTTGTAAAAGTCACGCAGAATTGTAGTTGCTGTCTTCTTAAGCGTTATCACATCTGCTTGATTTGGAGACTGTGCAAACAGAATCTCATCTCCATAATGTTTGATCAGTTTTGTCTTCATATGGATGTTGCTGTATGCTTTTGATTCACAGTCCTTTAAATATTTAGCCATAATGTCAACCAAGTCTCGCACAGTGACTTGCTCAGAATCAAGGGTATCAAGGTATTGGATGACATTGTCAAATGCGGAGAGTCGTGTATTGTTATGCCTCCCAGAACATGATTTTTTTTCTTGCCGGCTCTTCGCTCCGAAAAATCATCTGTGGTATCTGACAGTCAGAGCGAAAGTTTCAAAAGCACGCATTGTGACATACTACATCCTGGGCAACACAGTCTTGCAAAAATTCAATTTTCCCCTTGACATCTCGTGCCGACGAGTCCCCTTGGCTAGAACATATTTGCAACACTGTCTCTTGAAATTCTACTGTTTGCTCAGCCTTCAGCTGTCCGACTAAGGATCGTTTACACCCCCTCTTCTGGTCCTTTTCTTCTTTTCCACAAAACAAGCATTTTGGTTTAGAATCTTTTGACCTGGGCTGTCTTCTTCTTTTTTTTCTTCTTCTTTTTGAGACTGAAGCTTTAACGTCTTCTTCAGCTTGCCTTCAATGGCTTTTTGGTTGGTGTACTGACCCCGGCAAGTACGGTGAACAAAATAGCCTGCCTCTGCGTGAATGCCATCATGTAGTCACTCACTGGCAAGATTTATGCTCTGACTTCCTTTTTCTCCCAGAGTGACTCTGTGTTTCTGGTCAAGAAAATCTTGTTTGCAGATGATGCAGACCTCTTCCGGATGCCTCTGACAATGAGAAACAAAAGACACTATGAATGTTCAGGTTCTTTAATTACCAAAGACAAAAAGACAAAAGTGAAATTCAAAATTAAAGTGGTGCCACTGATCACGTTCCTACGCGTAGAGAGAGAGAGAGAGAGAGAGAGAGAGAGAGAGAGAGAGAGAGAGAGAGAGAGAGAGAGAGAGAGAGAGAGAGAGAGAGACAGACAGACAGACAGAGACAGACAGAGACAGACAGAGACAGAGAGACAGAGGGGGGGGGGGGGGGGGAGGGGAGAGTGAGAGAAAGAGAGAGAGCAAGGGAAGCTATTCTTCATGCGCTAAACTGTAACAGCTAATTTCTTCGTTGTCACCATTCTGAAAAAGCATACATATACGGTTCAGGTTTAGCTTAATCGGTGACTTTTGAAAGTTATTTCTGAGTTTAACAGTCACTTCAAGCATGATATTCATACAAAGCTACGCTGCTCGAAAGCAAAATGTTTTGCTTTTGGCAGAACTCGCTTACCATACCAAACGTATCCCAGACAATACAATATACAAAATATGGTAAGTACAAAATATGGACCCGCGTGGCAGCATTTATACTAAAAATAATAAAATTAATAAATATGATAAGTGAAACGCATACGTGCACTGAGAATTTATATTCATCACGTCATCTAGATCTAAGCAAAAACTGAACGTAACTCGTGGCCTTGAACACCGCGACGAATCACGCTGAGCGAGCGTACGTGGCATTTTTTCCAAAGCTGACAGTCGACACAAGCGCAGCGCGATGGCTTACTTTTTCATAATTTTTCTTCATGAGCAACACAAGCAGTACATTTCATTTCTACAACACACTGATTTGAAAACTTACCAGCAACTGCTCGCCAGAAGTGGTTGGTAAAGATGAAATGTCGCGTTCATCCATTGTCAGTCAGCTTCCGTCACAACTAAAACATCCGGTAGATGTATGGTGGTTCGATCGCTTCAGAAATGGTGCATAGTAAAACATTTATTAACAACAACAAAAATTGTCAATCATTTCCGCACCTGATATTTTGGTTGACTTTCTTGGATCTAATTAAAAATTTCTTAAGCAGACAAGCAAAGCTTAGAAAGGCGGTACTTTGTACCGTTTATCTCTACTGCCTGTATTTCGGCTGCATTCGTCCACTGGGGACCACGTCAGCTCGTCGACGTACACATCATCGGTGTCATACTCCGGATTGGCATCGATCTGGGGAACATCTTCGGAAAAATCCTCATCTTCTACAGATTTATTTCTATTTTCGTAGCGATCAACTTCTAATTCATCGTCTGAACCAGGCTGCAGGATCGGTTCTAGAGCTTGAAAGCTAACTGAGTCTGATTTTTTTGCCATCACCGAAGACAGAAGACAATTGACTTCCATGCGTTTCAACGAGCAGCGAGAGAAAATCTGGAGTTGGTTGGTTTATTTTCGGATAACCAATGTAATTACACACAGGGAGGCTTCCCCTTCATGTGGGTATGTTTAAGTGTATGCGGGAAATTGCTGAGTTAATTTTAGATCTAAACACATAAAAGGTTCAAAAGAACGCTATTTATTAGGACAAAACACAACA
>OY757553.1:2407999-2417999 GCA_963584105.1 Alviniconcha strummeri
AAACAACTCTTAAACAACAGTTTAATCCGTAAAAATGAGATGTAGGATACTTGCATGCTTTTGGTTGACCTGTTCTGTTATGTTGGTTTGTGTTTGGAATAACAATAACAACAACAGCAACAACAACAACAGCAACAACAACACCAGCATTAGGTAATGAACCCCACGTTCCTTCGGCAGAATCATAATCGGAATACTGGTTCTGCTTTGCGCCGCCGGCACCACCTACGGCGTCCTACTGGATTCCAAGAAAGAAAAACAACAGCAGTATGATCTCCATGCCAAAACCACTGGTCACGTGAACGGTGGGTTGACCAATAAGAAGACTGCTGAAATGCCGAACGAAGGTCATGTGAACGGCGGATTCATCAGCGAGAAGACTAACGGCGGTCACGTGAATGGCTATTTGACCAATGGCAACGTAGGCAACGGCAGCGTGTCGTATCCCAACGCTGCTTTTAGCAAGAACATCGACGTTGTTAACATGACGGCCGCTGAAGGAACCAAGGACGAGGAAGGGATGGCTAATGGACAGAATGGCTCAGCAGGAGAGAATGCGGTAGATGGGATAGCCAAAAGTGTTCCTGTGTCTGCGGCCGTGTCCCGATCTTCTGCCGAAGACAGTGAGTTAGGTTCGGAATGCCACTGCTGAGTTTCCTGTGAATGTTGTTCTTTTTCTTCTTGCTCTCGTTCCTCTATCTGTCTCTCCTGGTTGACTGGGTGTAAAACACCAAGTTACTCTCTGTCTCTCTGTCTGTATCTGTCTGTCTGTCTCTCTCTCTCCTGGCTGACTGAGCGTAAAACACCAAGTCTCTCTCTCTCTCTCTCTCTCTCTCTCTCTCTCTCTCTCTCTCTCTCTCTCTCTCTCTCTCTCTCTCTCTCCTGGTTGACTGGGTGTAAAACACCAAATTACTCTCTGTCTCTGTCTCTGTTTGTCTGTCTGTCTCTATCTCTCTGTCTCTCTCCTGGTTGACTGGGTGTAAAACACCAAGTTACTCTCTGTCTCTCTTTGTCTCTGTCTGTCTGTCTGTCTGTCTGTCTCTGTCTGTCTGTCTGTCTGTCTGTCTGTCTGTCTGTCTGTCTGTCTGTCTCTCTCTCTCTCTCTCTCTCTCTCTCTCTCTCTCTCTCTCTCTCTCTCTCTCTCTCTCTCTCTCTCTCTCTCTCTCTCTCTCTCTCTCCTGACAGTGGGTTAGGTCCATACTATCCTGACGCTCTCTGTTTCGTCAGTTTTCCTTCCTCGTCTATCCTTGTTGCTATCACTGGTATTGTGTCAGCAGTAAATCCAGTAGGGTGCCATGCCCGCCCCTCCTCCCTCCCTGCACTTGCAAACCACATTGCCAAGCAACGGTTTGAAGGTTTGAATATGACTGGTTCCATACAAATGTTCCAGGTCTGCCAAGCAAAGGTGTGAAGGTTTGAATATGACTGATTCCATACAAATGTTCCAGGTCTGCCAAGCAAGCTACTGCTGAGTTTCTCCGTTCTGAGGAACGGCCGGAAGTTGCTGGCCACGACAAAGAACCAGGCGGACATCTCGTGTCTCCATGGCATCAGAGTCCTCAGCATCACGTGGGTCATTCTTGGCCACGCCTTCTCTCAGCTGGGTCCCGCACAAGGTGGGCCATTTTGGGTCACTGTGGCCTGGATGGTTTAGCAAGACAGAAAAACTATGAGGACAGTAAGAATGAACAGGAGAGGATGTAACTCTGGTGGAGTTTATGTACCTTGTACTTTCTCGCATGCCAGGTGAGAGTTACCGTAGGCGACTCAAAGTCTTTGATGGTCTGTTTATGTGACGTTTTTCGAGCGCTAATTAACTCCTTTGTGTATTGATTATGACAACAACAACAACAACAACAACAACAAAAAGCTTAGAAGACGAAGGAAGAGACGGGAAAGAAGAAGTAGAAGTGTTATTGAATTTTAACGTCCTGACAACGGCACAGATATAACCTGGATGGCTTAGCAAAACAGCGGAAGAAGCAGAAGATTGAATGTGAAAAGTAGACAGTCTCGACCTAAAAGAATAAGGAGCAGGAGAAGAACAAGAGTTTGTTAGTAAGTTACTTGGCGTTTTAGTTAGTAAGAAGAATAAGAGTTAGTAACTGAATTTTAACGGTCTGTGTCATCCACACACAGTCACGTCAAGACGAAGAAGAAGAGTTAATAATTGAATTTTAACGGTCTGCGTCATCCACACAAGGTCACGTCAAGACGAAGAAGAGGAGTTAGTAACTGGATTTCAACGTTCTGAGTCATGCACACACGGTCACCTAGAGGCGATGTAGAAGAACTAGTCAGTTAGTAATTAGTGTGTGTGTGTGTGTGTGTGTGTGTGTGTGTGTGTGTGTGTGTGTGTGTGTGTGTGTGTGTGTGTGTGTGTGTGTGTGTGTGTGTGTTATACATTGTTAGTTGTCATAATTATATGTATTATGTTTGTGAAACCAGAGAATAGCGCCATACAAAAGTTATCTATTATTACTATCATTAGTAATTGTACTTTTAGTTCCTGTCAACCAGACCGGGTCATTTCTTGACGGAGACGAAGAAGAGTTATTTGCATGATTAGTAACTGGATTTTAACGTTCGTTCTGACGATGGCATATGGTCACATCAAGCCGAAGAAAAAAGAAAAGAAAAAAGAAAAGAAAAAAAGGTAGTAACTACATTTTAAGTTTCTGTCAACCGTGCAAGGTCACCACAGGACGAAGAAGAAGAAGAAGAAGAAGAAGAAAACGCCCCCCCCCCCCCTTTTTTTTTTTTAAACAAGCACCACAAACAACAAACATACAAACAAAACAAAAACACAAACAAACAGGAGTTAGCAATTGGATTGTAACGTCATATCAACTGCTCAAGGTCATCTCATGACAATGAAAAAAGAAAAAGAAAAAAAGATAGAAATAATTGTTGTTGTTGCGGTTTTTCGTCGTATTGGTGAGTACATCTTCCTAGATCTGTTGTTTTGTCAGCCTCACCAGCAGTTGTTCGTTCAGTCCTCACTTAGTAATTGGATTTTTTGTCCTATAAACCGCACAGGGTCACCTCAGGACGAAAAGAAAGAGAAGAAGAAGAGGGAGGAGGAGGAAGAAAACAACGAGAATAAAAATTAAAAAAAAAAGTAGGAACGTGGGATTTGGGAGTTAGTGAATTAGTTGGTGCTTTGAGTCCAGTCAACCACAAAGGGATATATCGGGGCTAATGGAATTTGGGAGTATAATGCAAACTTACGTACTGGCGAGCAAGTATGTGCATTGGCTAACATTTAACCGGTATGCAGGACACGAGCAAACGAGGTATTCGACAAAATATCATTATAACTATTCAATATTGCGTCAACACTGTGAGACACACTTCCAGAGGACATGTCTAAGGTTTTCTCACTCAGCTTCTTCGATCGGATCAACACTCAAAACTCACCTTTATCCAACATGGCAGTGACTGATGTGTGTGTGTGTGTGTGTGTGTGTGTGTGTGTGTGTGTGTGTGTGTGTGTGTGTGTGTGTGTGTGTGTGTGCGCGCGCGCGCGTGTGTGCGTGTGAATATATAAATAAATAATATTAATAACTGTGAAGCGCCATGCATGAGATTTTCCGCTTTGTAATTGTCAGTTACTCTTATGATAATGATGCTGATGTTGATTCTAATTGTCATTATTTTGCAGGTAACCAAACGGGTGCGATAATTGTCAGTTACTCTTATGATAATGATGCTGTTTCTGATGATGATTGTCATTACTTTCCAGGTAACAAAATGGGTACGATGACGCAGCTCGGCCAGTTCACCTCCGTTGTGATACCAGCGGCCCTACTGGCTGTGGACACCTTTTTTCTTCTCAGGTGAGACATGATGGCGTTGATTCAGCATGCTTCTCTGATCCAGCCTCTGTTTATCTGTCTGATCGCCTTCACGTGTTCTGCTACTAACTGCCGTGACTACTACTACTACTACTACTACTACTACTACTACTACTACTACTACTACTACTACTACTACTACTACTACTACTACTACTACTACTCTTCCTCCTCCTCCTCCTCCTCCTCCTCCTCCTCCTCCAGCCTCTGTTTATCTGTCTGATCGTCTTTATGTGTACTGCTACTAACTGTCGTGACTACTGCTGCTGCTGCTGCTGCTGGTGCTGCTACTACTACTACTGCTGCTGCTACTGCTGCTGCTGCTGCTACTGCTGCTGCTGCTGCTACTACTACTACACCTACTACTGCTACTACTACTACTGCTACTACTACTGCTGCTGCTGCTGCTGCTGCTGCTGCTACTACTACTACTACTACTACTACTACTACTACTACTACTACTACTACTACTACTACTACTACTACTACTACTACTACTGGATACTTAGAACGCCTAAACCCACAAAGGCGCTCGCGCGTGTGTGTATGTGTGTGTGTGTATGTCTGTCTGTCTCTGTGTGTGTCTGTGTGTGTTAGTTATTAACATTTAAAAACAATACAACACAATTAAACACCACAACTACAAGCAGATATCTAAGTGTTAATTAGGTGTTGTTTTGTAGCCTTAAAAACGGGGCTTACCCCGAAGACTGGCATGTTGTGTTTTGTCACATTAAATAATCGTTATTTTTAACCTTTCGTGTGTTTGGATTGGTGGTGTGTGTCATATTATCGCTATAGAAGTGCTATGTATTATTCTATATTATTATTATTTAGGCTGACCGAAGGTGTATAAAAAAGAGAGAAGATAACTGGGTGTATTTGCCACCCCCCTCCCCCCCTACCACCACCCCTCACCCTCACCCAGTGCCATAACCACACTAATTTTTTGATGACAGCTAATCCGCTTATGATTCTTCAAGTCAGTTCTCTCTGTCGCTGTCTGTCTGTCTCTCTCCGTCGTGCTAGTCATACTGTTTTTCTTTATTATTATTTTTTAAATTTATAAGTGCCCCTCTTGAAGGCCATTTTCTCTGTCTGTATGTCTCTGTCTCCCTCCCGCCCTCCCCCTCTCTCCTTCTCTCAACCCCCTCCCTCTCCTTTCTTCTCTTTATGACCTGGAAAAAGACAAAACTGGATGTATTTGTCTAGAATTGAAGCCACGTGCACATGGGCTATCGCTATTCGTGTGCCATCTCTACAGAAACACAGCGGTTACCTTTGAGTGCTACGACTCCTTTGTACTGATGCTCGATAACGTTTACAAAGCTAAAAATCGCCCTGACGTTCTCATCCTTGGCGACTTCAATATAGACATGCTATAAGCACACTCATGCTGGGATTCTACCCTTGCTCTCTTTGGACTTGCTGAGCTCATTACTTCACTCACACGAACAACGCCCACTTCGACGTCGTTAATAGATCACATTTATACGAACAACCCTAGTGCCGTCGTTACTACTGATGTCTCAGACCTAAGTATTAGTGACCATAACCCTATCAGCTGCACCAGCTCTATCAAACTGCCAAAAGCAGAACCCAAAGGACATACACAGATTTCCTTTAGATTTTTTAAACGTTTTAACCAAAATGCATTCTTTGCTGATCTTGTCTGCACGCCGTTTGATAATGTACATCAACACACGGACCCTAACGAGGCTCTAGCAGTGTGGACAAACTGTTTATAGACGTAGTCAACAGGCATGCGCCAATCTGTTATAAACGAATAAAGCACTCCAAACTGCCACCCTGGTTGAATAAGAATATCATTCAGGCTATGTCCGATCTGGATCGAGTAAAGAAAGAAAGAATGTTCACGGAATATAAAACGGCACTCAATAAAGTAAAATATCTTGTCAGAAATACAAAGAAATTATATTTTAGGAGACTTGTTGAAAACAACAAAGATATGTCATCAGTTTCGCGCGCCCTGAATACTTTTACTAAAGGGACCAACTCTAGACAGAAAGGAATTCCGCATCATTTCACAGCTGATGCATTTAATGACTACTTTCTGTCCATTGCAGAATCCTTAGTTAAATCACAAGACTCACCTGATAGCAATAAGCACTACTCCTGCTCAAAACGCCTTGTTGATTTCTGTCAGCAAAAGACAAAGGAAACTGATCCGTTTACGATACCCTTGATGGCTGTCCATGAAATGGGAAAATATATCTCTGGGATGAACAATAAAAAGTCTTCCGGCCCTGACGAAATCAGCAATCAGATGCTTCGCCATATATTGCAGGGTCACTGACCTATATTTTTAATTTTTGCATTGAGCAGAATGTTTTCATTTCCCCTCAGAATTTCAAAAAGCAAGTTATTCCTTTAGCTAAAACTAGAGATCAAAAAAATGTGAATGATTATAGACCAAACTGTCGGTTCTGTCTAATCTTCTGGAAAGACATGTTCATAAACACCTAGTCACCTATTTAGAGACACGAGACCTTTTCCATCCACTTCAGTCAGGCTTCCGCAGTAAGCACTCTTGCAATACCGCACTTACACGGTTGACAGACTCGTGGCTTTCAGCTATAAATATATCAGACCTGTCCGGAGATGTCCTTTTGGACTTTAAAAAAAAGCATTCGATCTTGTTGATCACAGAATCTTACTCTCAAAGCTTTCTATCTATTTAAACAGATAGAAGTCATTGCCTTTTTTTCTGTTCATACCTTAAAAATAGAGTACAGCTGGTCTGTATCCGTGCCTCCTACTCGTCTGAAGGAACTGTTAAATATGGTATACCACAAGGGTCAGTCTTGGGACGTGTACTCTTCTGCATCTATATTAATGATCTACTTCTGCATATACCATCAAATTCTGCAGATGCCATATACTCGCGGATGACACAACACTTCATACAACAGGAAAAAGCGTTGTGCAAATTCAAAAGACGCTACAGCTTTGTCTTGATCGTATTTCAGTGTGGTGCAACGTTAATCACATGCTCATATATCCTGTAAAAACAAAGTCAATGATAAATACTACACGGCAAAAGTACCAGTTCTCAGACATGTCATTGACACTGTCATTGGATGGTCAGAATATTGAAAATGTAACTGAACATCGCCCACTAGGTCTCATTGCCGACAACAAATTCCGATGGCAAGCCCATATCGAACACATATGAAAAAGCATGTCAAAAAAAGAAAAGAAAAAAGAAAGAAAAAAAGAAGAAAAAAGCCACATATCATCGACATCGATACCAGAAAACTCTTCTACAACGCTCACATAAAACCTGACATCGATTATGCGTCAATAGTGTGGGATGGCTGTGGCGAGGTACTCTTAAAACAATGAACTCCCTACATCGAAGGGCAGGCAAATTAATCCTTCCTGATCCTTCCCTATCTACGGAGCAAAAGATGAGTGCACTTGGAATATTAAACCTACAGCAACAGCTCGTTTACAATAAGGGCATATTTATGCATAAAGTTCTTAATAATAATTCCGCCAATTATCTGGCACTACTCTTCATTAGTCACCAGTCCCACTACACCAACTCCAGGAATAACCTCTACCTGTCAAGGACAAGGCTTGACTTATTTAAAACTAGCCTATCCTTCGCTGGAGCGTTCTTCTGGAACTCCCTGCCTCAGAACATTAAATCATGTATTTCTATTCCTTGTTTCAAACGTAATTTGCACAAATACATGTCTGAGAATAACCTTTCGTCAAATTTGGACGGATTTGTTTGAATCACACGTTTGCCTAAAAAACATTGAGAGGTGCATACGTGTATGCCCATGAAAGAAATTTAATTCTGATGTTTCTGCACATTTGTAGGAACTATGAAACTGCATTAATCAAGTGCTTAATCGTGCTTATAATATTTGCTTGTGGTACTGTCGTGTTTGTTTGTGTTTGTTGTATAGCAAAGGACTGGCTGTTAGATAGGTCCAAATGGACCCAACGCTACTATCCTTGAGTATTAAAGTTTTCGAATTCGAGTTCTCTCTCTGTCTCTGTCTCTCTCTGTCTCTGTCTGTCTGTCTGTCTCCCTCTCTATCTGTCTCTGTCCTTTGTCTGTCTATCTCTGTCTCTGCCTCTCTGTCTGTCTGTCTCTGCCTGTCTGTCGTTCTGTCTCTGTCTGTCTGTCTCTGTCTCTCTCTCTTCCCCCCCCCCATCTCTTCCCGCTCTCTCTCTCCCTCTCTCTCTTTTGATAGTGTGTCTATCAGTACCTCCTTTGCTTTCTTTCCGTTTTTTCTCATTACTGTATCTGTATCACTCCCTACCTTCTCGGTGTCCCCTTTTCCCTGGTTCTGACTTGGTTGTATTTGTTGAATTGATGGGCACAGAGCCGGTTTCTACTTGCAGTGGATGTCTGACATCCTTTCTGTTCCTGCGGTCAACGAAGAAAACCGGCTTGTCTCTCAGCACCATGGTTCTCTACTATGTCCACAGAATATGGAGGTACAATTACTAGAATCATCGTCCGAGTTTCGGTGCAAGGGAATCCACAATATGAAACCTGATGTTCAAATTAAACTTATTTTGGCTTGCAGAATTTAACCGATGTCTCTCGGGTCTGTGTTTTCAAAGACGGACACTTTGTTGCTACTTAACAACTTCCCCACAAATTAGTGCGACACAGCATTTCCCACAGAACCTGCTAATAACACTTAACGTTTACACCACCAACCAACACTTAACAACTTCCCCACCGCATACTAACACACTTACTTCCCCACAACTTAGTAACATATGATATTTTCCACACAACTCACTAACATTTATAGCTTTCCCACCACTTACTATCACTTAACGATTTCCGTACAACCTACTAACACTTAACATCTTTATACGATTTGTGTCTTTATAGTAAGATGTCTAGATTTTAGTCTTAAGATGACGTCTAGATTTTAGCATATAGAAGGTCGTCCAGATTTTGGTCTCTAAGAGGACGTCTAGATTTTGGTCTTTAAGAGGACGTCGAGATTTTGGTCTTTAGGAGGACATCTTGCTTTTGGTCTTTAGGAGGACGTCTAGATTTTTGGTCTTTACTACGACGTCTAGATTTTGGTCTTTAGGTGGGCGTCTAGATTTTGGTCTTCAGGAGGACGTCTAGATTTGGGATTTTACTAGGACACCTAGACTTTGGTACGACGTCATGATTTTGGTCTTTAGTACGACGTCTAGCTTTCGGTTTTTAGGAGGACATCTAGATTTTGGTCTTTAGGAAGACGTCTAGATTGTGGTCTTTGATCGGACGTCTAATTCTGGCCTTTAGAAGAACGTATAGATTGTGGTCCTTGGTAGGACGTCTGATTTTGGTCTTTAGGAGGACGTCTAGATTGTGGTCTTTGGTAGGACATCTAATTTTGGTCTTTAGGAAGACGTCTAGATTTTGGTCTTTGGTAGGACGTCTAATTCTGGCCTTTAGAAGGACGTCTAAATTATGGTCTTTAGGAGGATGTTTAGATTTTGGTCTTTAAGAGGATGTCTTGACTGTGGTCATTAGGAGGACATCTAGGTTGGGATCTTTAGTCGTAATTTGGTCTTTAGGAGGCCGTCTAGATTTTGGTCTTTAGAAGGACGTCTGATTTTGGTCTTTAAGAGGAAGTCTAGATTGTGGTCTTTGGTAGGACGTGTAATTTTGGCCTTTAGAAGGACGTACAGATTGTGGTCCTTGGTAGGACGTCTGATTTTGGTCTTTAGGAGGACATCTAGATTGTGGTCTTTGGTAGGACGTGTAAGTTTGGTCTTTATGAGGACGTCTAGATTGTGGTCTTTGGTAGGACGTGTAATTTTGGTCTTTAGAAGGACGTCTAGATTATGGTCTTTAGGACGTTTAGATTTTGGTCTTTAAGAGGACGTCTTGACTGTGGTCATTAGGAGGACGTCTAGGTTGGGATCTTTAGTCGTAATTTGGTCTTTAGGAGGCCGTCTAGATTTTGGTCTTTAGGAGGACGTCTGATTTTGGTCTTTAAAGGACAAGTCCAAGGTTAGGGGTGATTTTTGACACGATTTCCGTTAAAGCTCGCTGAGAACGACGATGTAGGTGAAACTGTAATCTGAGGGTTATAAATGCACGAAAAAAGGCATTTTCTGTGGTATCGAAAGCGTCGCCATGACGC
>OY757553.1:2422999-2430150 GCA_963584105.1 Alviniconcha strummeri
AGAAGAAACTGGGTACTGATATTAGTTCTGTGATGACTGTGAATCATAATTTGACACATCAAAGTACAACTCATCAAATTCAACCCATACAGACAAAATACATACACACGAACATCTCTGTTCAGACCAGTACTATCACATAAATATGTATTTTGGCTGTTAGGGTTGAATTTGATGAGTTGTACGTACTTTTTGTATTTGTTGAAAATGCTTGACCTGTGAGTGTATGTGTTGATGCGTGTAACTGGTAGGGTCTCCAGACTCTAAGATAAAGTACTCTGTGTTTTATGTGTAATTATGTTCATGTGTTATACTGTGTGCTATTTTACTGGTATCTTTTTATGCTGTCGTAAGGCAAATCCCTGAGTCCCTAATCTCATAGACAATAAAGAGTCTGTATTCTGTATTCAAAACAGAAACGTTATAGACTACATGCAGCACCTATACTTCGTGCCCTGGTGCAGAGTCGGTCCCTACGCCGTGGGCCTCATCCTCGGTTACATCCTGTTCGCTACACGCTGCAGATACACCATGACCAAGGTTTGCTATCCTTAAACCCGTTCTTAATTGGGCGAACTGTTAGAACTGTTAGTTTGCCGAATATACTTCGGACAGGTCGTTCGTTTCCTAACTGAGCTCTGATGAACTTTTAGTTCGTCGAACACGGTTCGGACAGTTCAGTGAACTATACTTAGTTTCTTAATTGGCTTATAATTAGATAAAAGCTTCGGCCCGAACTTGTGGCAGAGGCGCTGCAGACATCATGATCCAAAATGTAGGCTACAGTCAAGTGAAGTCAAGTCAATATACTTTAATCATCCCACACAGCATAATTCAACTAACTACTATATCATTCTGGATCTTAGGGACAAGGCTGCGCCTCTTCCCCCAAGTCAACAGATAGGTCAATTCCCTTCGAAGCGAGTAAAGTATTGACACCGTCATCCATTGTTCTTCTTCTTTCTTCCACATCCACAGGAGAGCTCTCTGTTCCTCTTAACCAATCAGAGGCAAGGTTCGTCGAACTAGGCGAATATTCCCAGAATATGTTGAGCGTTGCTTTTTGGACCCCGAATATAGCTTCATCGCATGTCGACGAATACCCTGGACTAGTTTCGCGAAGCAAACGTTCGCCGAATTAAGAACGGGTTTTAACTATATCCTGTACACCGCTCACTGCAGATACAACGTGACCAATGTTTGTCCGGAGGATAAGGACGTGATGATGATCAAGAATATTTATTCATCCTCTGTAACCACAGGGACCTTTGAGTTATGATGATAGAGATGACGTTGCTTGTTGCGATCGGCAGCATCATCTTCATCACCATCATCATTATGACCATACGGTTATTGACGATTCATAACCCTGATGACAAGGCCGACAATGAAAGCGACGATGATGATGGTGATGATTGTGATTACGATGATAGTATTGATGACCTGGTTGATGTTTATACAATCTTAAAATTGTTGATGTTGGCGCTATGCAGGAACTGAGGAAGATGCTTCCTATTTTAATACTCACTTAATCGTATCAGTCCAAAGCAAAACTCAAAACGAATTACGAATAAAAGGTCTGACTCATGCTTCAGGACACACATCAGTTTATGCCTGAGGTGGAGTTTGAAGGAGAGAGAGAGAGAGAACTCGAACTCGAACTCGAAACTTTATTTTCCAAGGATTGTAGTTTAGGTTCATTTAGTCCTTGCTAAACTACTGAATACTGAAAAATGGAGAAACAATTATCTATAAAAAAAAAAAAAAAAAAAAAACTTTACAAACTCGTTAATATTTAAACAGGATAAACAATATACAAACAAATAAAATATAATACTACGACTATTAATAGTAATAAACATACAGGAACAGCAAAATCATTGAAAATACTTTGAAATGACAATGAATAAACAAGATGTATACTTTGCAAAAATGCAATTATTTGTAAATCACGAAGAAAACATAACACACACACACACACACACACACACACACACACACACACACACACACACACACACACGCACACGCACGCACGCACACACACACACACACACACACAGAAAGAGACAGAGACAGAGAGAGACAGAGACAGACAGACAGACAGAGACAAACACTGAGAGAGAGAGAGAGAGAGAGAGAGAGAGAGAGAGAGAGAGAGAGAGAGAGAGAGAGAGAGAGAGAGAGAGAGAGAGAAGAAGAAGAAGAAGAAGAAGAAGAAGAAGAAGAAGATGAGGAAGAAGAAGAAGAAGAAGAAGAAGAAGAAGAAACGTATTGACAAGGGAGAAGAAAACAGTCTGACGGTATACGACTGATCAACTGATTGTTGACATTATTTTTGTCGCAAGGCGCTATCAGATTGATACGCGGATAATCAATTCACCTCTAAACGCACAATACGCAGTTCATTTTATGTCCGAAAAAAGAGAGGAAAAAAAAAATGGAGAGAGAGAGAGGAGGAGGAGTAGTAGTAGTAGTAGTAGTAGTAGTAGTAGTAGTAGTAGTAGTAGTAGTAGTAGTAGTAGTAGTAGTAGTAATATCATCACCACCAGTAGTAGTAGTAGTAGTAGTAGTAGTAGTAGTAGTAATTGGATTTTAATGTACTGTCAACCACACAGGGTTACCTCAGGACAGTCAAACGCAGCTCATAAGCAAATGCACATTTCTAAACTCTTCTCTAGATATATATATATAAACCCTCTGTCAAGTCACTGTACAAAACCATTCACTTCGCAAGCATAAATACATACACAAACATCAGACACCATTTCGAAGAGTTAGTCCCTTCAGTATTAGCCCTGTTAAAAGAGCACATAAGGCTAGGACATGCTGGTATCGTCAACCATTCCAAATAATTTATTGATCCCAGATTAAAGAAAAATATTTTTAAAAAGAAGAAAAAGGAATGGACAGACACAATACAAAATTAAACAAATGTCATATAAATGCATAATGCAAATACCAGTCACACACACACACACGCACGCACGCACGCACGCACGCACGCACGCACGCACGCACGCACGCACGCACGCACGCACACACACACACACACACACACACACACACACACACACACACACACACACACACACACACACACTGGCTGTAGCAGAAACTGGGTACTGATATTAGTTTGGGCGGAAATACTGCGTGAGAAGACGCAAAGGAGGGATGGCCTTTCATCAAGGGGTCTTACGCCATAGGTTATTCACTGTCCAGTGTCTGGTTTCCAGATGTCCGTGACGCTCGGATGGGCGATGGCGTGGGCAGCGGGGCTGGTCCTGGTGTACGTCAACTATGACAACTTCGACGATCTTTCATCTAGCCACGCATTCGCATGGACTGCCGCCCAGGCGGCTGCTTACGAGGCACTGGCCAAAGTCCTGTGGGCAGTCTGCGTCAGTTGGGTCATCTTCGCCTGCTCCACGGGATACGGAGGTTGGTAGTTTCCTTTCTTTTCTCTCTGTTTATGCAGAAGTTGTTGAAGGGTTGCTTTACGTCCACGGAAACCTTAGATTTGTTAGGGACGGGAGCCCAGAACGTCCACCTCGACTTTCAAACAGCTCCTGAGCTCTAATTATACAGACGTTGATACATTCTTCTTTTCTGTTCCGTCTGTGTATACAGAAGTTGGTACAATCTTTTTTGTCCATTTCCTTTCTGTGTATACAGAAGCTGGTACTTCTTCTTTCCTTTTCTCTCTATTTATACAGACGTTGGTACATTCTCACAGATTTGGCTCATTCTTCTTTTCTTTTCTCCCTATTTATACACAAGTTGTTGAAGTGTTGCTTTACGTTCCTACAAACCTTAGGTTTATTAGGGACTGGAGTCCAGGATGTCTACCTCGACTTTCACAAAGCTCCTGATCTCTAATTATACAGAAGTTGATACATTCTTCTTTTCTTTTCCTTCTATGTATAGAGAAGTTGGTACAATCTTTTTTTGTACCTTTCCTTTGTATGTATACAGAAGCTGGTACATTCTTCTTTCCTTTTCTCTCTACTTATACAGAAGTTGGCACATTCTTCTTTTCTTTTCTCTCTATTTATACAGAAGTTGTTGAAGTGTTGCTTTACGTCCACAGAAAACCGTAGGTTTATTAGGGACGGGGAGCCCAGAACGTCCACCGTGACTTTCACACAGCTCCTGAGCTATAATTAGACAGAAGTTGATACATTCTTCTTTTCTTTTCCTTCTATGTATACAGAAGTTGGTAAAAAAATCCCTTATATATACAGAAGCTGGTACAATCTTCTTGCCTTTTTCTCTCTACTTATGCAGAAGTTGCTACATTCTTCTGTTCTTTTATCTTATTTATACAGAAGTTGGTACATTCTTCTTTCTTTTTTTCTCTGTTTATACAGAAGTTGGTACATTTTCTTTCTTTTTTCTCTGTTTATACAAAAGTTGGTAAATGCTGATTTTCTTTCCTTTTGTGTATACAGAAGATGGTATATTCTTCTTTTCTTTGATTTCTATTATGTATACAGAGGTGGGTAATTCTTCTTTTCTTTTCCTCTCTGTTTATACAAATTTGATACATGCTTCTTTCTTTTTCTTTTATGCAATCTTCTTTTCTTTGCTTTCTATTATGTATCAGAAGTTGGTATATTTTTATTTTCTCTCTATTTATACTTAAGTTGCTACACTCTTTTCTTTTCTCTATTTATACAGATGCTGGTATATTCTTCTTCCTTTTTTCTTTCTTTCTGTGTCCAGTTAACGTTATAACGTTTTCCACCTCAAATTTCAGTGCTTCACAGTGACTTCCCCAGTGATAAATTTTGGTTTTTACTTAATAAGGAATTCGAGCGAACAGTAACAACAGCCATGACATAACTGGATTAAAACAGATACTCATGACATATTTACAATAGATGTGTATGTATGTATGTATGTATGTATGTATGTATATATATATATTATATAGAGAGAGAGAGGAGAGAGAGAGAGAGAGAGTGAGGAGAGAGAGAGAGAGAGGAGAGAGAGAGAGAGAAATAGATGCACAGAGAGAGAGAGAGAGAGAGAGAGAGAGAGAGAGAGAGAGAGAGAGAGAGAGAGAGAGAGAGAGAGAGAGTATAACAAAGTCCAAGCATGTCTTGGTTTGGAAACATTTACTGCAAATATTTGCCCATCTTGGGGCTTTTTCAAGGCCTGCCCTGTCGGCTTTACTGATTCTCATATATATATAAAGCTTTATAGAACGTTCGGAGAATCAGCTTAAATAAAAACTTACAATGCGCAAAAAACATAATCACACAAACCAGTGTATATAAACAAGCAAACAAAACATGCAAAATTAACAAACATTTAACATACAAAGCATGGCAAAATCTGCATATACAAAAGACCGCGCCTGCGCGCGCACACCAAGCACACACACACACACACACACACACACACACACACGCACGCACGCACGCACGCACGCACGCACGCACGCACGCACGCACGCACGCACGCACGCACGCACGCACGCACGCACGCACGAGCACGCACGCACGCACGCACGCACGCACGCACGCACGCACGCACGCACATAGAGTTTACCGCTTATTGTTTTCATTGTGCACATATAGTGATGACGTAATCACAGTGTTCAAGGACGTTGTACACTGGTTTGTGAACGTCTTGCTGTCGTAGAGCGCGTGAGCTCCCCTGTTACGCCTGACATACTGAGTTTCCGATTTTGTTTCATTTTGCACATATATTAATGACGTGTACCACATGGATCGATGACGTTGTAAACAGGTTTTGTGAACACCCTGATGTCGTGGAGTGCGTGGGGGCCCCTGTCACGCCTGACTTACGGAACCTATCTGATCCACTTAGTGGTACTCAACGCCTTCGCTGGCAACTTCAAGAGACCCTTCTACATGACAACTGGACCGGGGTAAGCCTCAGGATTTATCATAGACAGGTACATTCTTTGCGCTAGAATCCTCGTACCAGACACTTCATGGTTGCTGTTGCTGTCGTTGTTGTTGTTGGTGGTGGTGGTGGTGGTGGTGGCGGTGTTTGCTGTTTTGTTTTTGTCTTATTCATTACATTTCATACGTTCGTACACTAGCATGGAGTATTTCCTCCACGCACCTTACACACACACACTCACACACACACACACACACACACACACACACACACACACTCTCTCTCTCTCTCTCTCTCTCTCTCTCTCCTCTCTCTCTCTTCTCTCTCTCTCTCTCCATCGAAATTCCACACCTCTGCATACGTTGCAGACGCAGCTGACCCTGGCAGTGACCGTGGTCTCCTACCTGCTGTCCTTCGTGTTCGCCATGCTGATTGAGGCGCCTACATTGGGACTGGAGAAGGCCATTCTGGGCAAAATCTTCCGCAAGAAGCATTAGTGGCCCTTCAGACGACATTGGCCACAGGACCTGGAGATCTTGCGGAAGAGGGTGTAGTCCACGTCCGTGCTGGACGAATGGAAACTTGAATCTAACGCCGAAGGCCGCCTGTATCATTGGCGGGATCTTGCCGGCCCACAAGTATCATTTTTGTCGCGACAAAACAGTTTTATTTTTGTTTTTGTTTTTGTCGCGACAAAAGTATGCTTGAAACGATAACACTTTTGTCGCGAGAACATGTTTGTCACGAAAAACAAAAAAAACTAAATTGTCGTGACAAATATTTGTCGCGACAAACACGTGTTTATTGAAACAAACGTTTTGTCACGACAAGCATACTTTTGTCGCGACATATGTTTGTCGCAAAAAACACGCGTTGTCGCGACAAATATGATACTTGTGGCAGGTCCCGCAATGATACCCCTGAATGTGTCTCAAAATATAGAAGTTGAACAGTATATGAAAAAGAACAGCCGTTATCCTTTGTGACTCCTATACCGAAGAATATGTTTTATATATTCAGTTCTGCATTTTACACTCGCTCATATTGGGCGTGCAGATAAATCATTATTCTTATTCTTATTATTATTATTATTCCTGTTGGCTATAGTGGTCATTTGTTGCACTAGAAATCTGTTTGCGTATGTGCATGGATTTCTTGATTTACCATTCTTTTGTTTCTGTTTCATTGTGCTGTAATTTGCTCTTTTTTTCTCTTTCTTTCCCCTAGGGGGTTGAAGGGATGGTGGTGTTCATTTGTTTGTTTTGTCGTGTGAT
>OY757553.1:2430350-2442850 GCA_963584105.1 Alviniconcha strummeri
TGTCTCTGTCTGTCCTGTCTGTCTGTCTGTCTGTCTGTCTGTCTGTCTGTCTGTCTGTCTGTCTGTCTGTCTCTCTCTCTCTCTCTCTCTCTCTCTCTCTCTCTCTCTCTCTCTCTCTCTCTCTCTCTCTCTCTCTCTCTCTCTCTCTCTCATCAGTAGCCTAGCAAGGACTAGTTGTTAGACAGGTTTTTGACTGAACCTAAACTACAATCCTTGTAAAATAAGTTTCGAGTTCGAGTTCGAGTCCTCTCTCTCTCGCTCTCTCGCTCTCTCTCTCTCTCTCCTCTCCTCTCTCTCATCTCCTCTCTCTCTCTCTCTCTCATCCTCTCTCTCTCTCACACACACACACACACACACACACACACACACACACACACACACACACACACACACACACACACACACTCACTCTGTCTGTCTGTCTGTCTGTCTGTCTGTCTGTCTGTCTGTCTGTCTCTCTCTCTCTCTCTCTCATTCTCTCTCTCTCTCTCTCTCTCTCTCTCTCTCTCTCTCTCTCTCTCTCTCTAGCAAAGAACATAGCAAAGCATGGATTGCTTATTTTAATCGGTGAATGTTTCCGCGCGTATACATATTGTCACAGCTCGGTGCGTGACTGTCAAAATCAAATAGCCCTTGCTCCACTGACGTCGTGCCGGCACGCATGCGCAATCAGCCGACACAAAACCTGCCTGTGGGTGCCGCAAATTCCTCGTCTCACCCACAGGCGCCGCAAAGTCGGCGGTTATTTTGGGTCTGCACTCTTGTCACAGATGATGATCGAGTTGATGCTTAATGTCCTCAGATGTCATTTGACATAATTAGGGACAAGTTGTGACCAATGCCGAAGCACGGTTCAATAAAAGCCACATACGTAAGGTGTATTGCGTGTTTAGCTGTAACCATGCCACCTGCACTTTTGGCAGAATGACCGGGATTTTTTACGTGCTACTGTGGTAACACGGGGGTGGAACGGATACCGAAATAAGAGTCAGCACAGAAAGTCGACCCCTGGAGAAGAAAATTCTCCCCGCCGTTCCAGCAGGGATTCGAACCCCGCGACCTTTCAATCACGAGTCCGGTGCTCTAACCACTGAGCTATCCCCGCCCCCTATCTTGTCACAGTAAGTAAACATGGTACTTAACGTCCACATAAAACCATAAGGCTTATTACGGACGGGGAGAAGGTGGGGGAGGGGGGTGGGAGATTATATACCTATCTCTACACTGTCACCACCAGAATGACTTCTGCATTAAGATGGGTAGCGATGAGAGTCATTTGAAAGTTTCATGATTGTAAGGGACAAAGTCACAAGACAATGTCCATAGACCACAACTTTTGAAGAGAAAGGAGAGCCGAAGCAGATTCGAACCGAGGTCCCTCCGCTCACCAGCCTAACGCCTTACCGCTAGGCCAAACCGGCACACATTCTTGTTACGACCGAGTGGCGTATAAAAGACGTGCACGCAAACACGTCAACCAGGTTTCAGGTGCCTGTGTTGTAATCCGAACGCCAAACGCTGTGCGGAATCAAACAATGGTAAATCCTGGCAATGGGACGGACAAGCACGCGTACGTACGCCACCGCCGTCGTTAATCCTGACGTGCTTATAAATATTGGTACTAGCGCTAACTGCTGGCCTTTTTTTTTTTTTTTTTTTGGTCTTCGGAGTAGATCGTTTTCTGGCCAGCCTCGGCCTGTGTAACAATGGGTGGAGGGAGCTACAGTACAGGTAAGGGACGTAATTCACCGAGTGCCACAGTCCTGTGCACACTCCGAACACCGCGATTCGGTCCTGTCAACGTATCGCACTTACACTAGTTGTAGTGCGCATCAAGATCAAGATCAACACCGCTTTTGCGGCACCTTCCTCCAAAGGAAGGAAGGAAGGATGTCGTAAACCACTGCTTGGAATCAAACTCCAAGCACTGGTTTACGACATCCTTCCTTCAACCACTGCCGTATTTAGTTTACGCCATAGGGTCCAGAAAACTGTCAGCTAACGAGCAGTTTTTTTGTTGGTGCTCAAACTGTAGTAAGTTTGTTTAAAACAACTCAAATTATATCAGAGATTTGTTTTATAACTGGCCATGTCGCTTACGCCAGCTCAAATAAAATCAAAATCGTTTGAATCGAGACGGAACTCTCTTTTTTTTCTCTCTTTTTTCTCTTTTTTTTTTTTTTTTTTTTTTTTTTACCCGGGTGGATGCGCCTCATGTTTACGTGCGTGCTTGGGCGCTAGGTTGCTTCTACAGTCATAGTAGTACCCGAACCTTTCGGAGGGCGCTGACCTCGTTGGTGGACAGCTGCGCGGAGATAAAGAGTGCCCCTTCAGTGGCGTAACTAAATCTGGCAGAGTTTGGAGGAAGGTGCCGGAAGTGGTCCTCGGAGTGTGGCTTGGAATTTGAGTACTGTGCACTCTCCTAGCATCGCTTTCCGGCACCTTCCTCCAAACTCTGCCAGATTTAATTACGCCACTGAAGAGGCACTCTTTACCCTCCGCGCAGCTGTCCAACGACGCGGTCAGCGCCGTCTGAAAGGTTCGGGTACTAATATGACTGTAGAAGCAACCTTGCGCCAAAGCACGCACGTAAACATGAGCAGCCATCCACCCCGGGGTAAAAACAAAAGTTCCGTCTCGATTCAAACGATTTTGGTTTTATTTGGGCTGGCGTAGAGCCACATGCCAACATAAAACAAACGTCTGATATAATTTGAGTTGTTTGTAACAAACTTACTACTGTTTGAGCACCAACAAAAAAAACTGCACGTTAGCTGACAGTTTTCTGGACCCTATGGCGTAACTAAATACGGCAGTGGTTGAAGGAAGGATGTAAACCAGTGCTTGGAGTCTGAGTCCCGTGTTGACGACTGAAGAACGGCAGAAAGAAGGAATCGGTCTGTATGCAACTCAATGTCCACACGCACACCGCCACGGTGCCATCGCTGTCCTCGCTACCTCCCTGGGCTCTTCTTCTTCTGCCATGGTGCTTCTTTACGTCCACAGGAACCAGAAGGCTTATTAGGGACGGGCGAATGGAGGTGTTGAATGTTGCTTTACGTCCATAGAAACCGTAATCTTGTTACTACCCAGAGCCCAGGCCGGCCACCTCGACTTTCACAACAGCTCCTGGGCCTTGAATGGAGGTGGAGGGAAAGGAAGATTACATACCTATCGCTACACTGTCACCACAACATGACTCCTGCATTCATTTTCTTTGTTTTATTTTCTTTAAATTTATGTTTCATAGATTCTGAGGTACAAAGTCATAAGTCAGTGTCCACAAACAACAACCCTTTTGAAGAAATGGGAGAGCCGAAGCGGAATCGAGCCGAAGCCCTTCTGCTTACCAACCTAACGCCTTACCGCTGGGCCAAACCGGTTCACACCCGCCTGGGCTAATCGAGTGTTGATAATGGTCCATGGCCCGAGGCGAGGCTTGGCGAAATAACTTTGGCCCCTTCGCCAAGACTTCGCCAAGACTTTGCCAGAGACTTTGCCAAGGGCCTGTCTTGGCTGTTGGTGAGTACCTTCACGTGCTTTGTTCTCATCGTCGTCGTTGTCCCGGTGCTTTCCGGCACCTTCCTCCAAACTCTGCCAGATTTAGTTACGCCACTGAAGGGACACTCTTTACCCTCCGCGCAGCTGTCCACCGCCGCGGTCAGCGAAAGGTTTGGGTACTAATCAAACTCCAAGCACTGGTTTACGACATCCTTCCTTTGGAGGAAGGTGCCGGAAGCGGTGCTCGGAGTGTGGGTACTAACATGACTGTGGAAGCAACCTAGTGCCCAAGTACCCACGTACACATGAGACGCATCCACCCCGGGTAAAGAAAAAGAGTTCCGTCTCAATTCAAACAGTTTTGGTTTTATCTGAGCTGGCGTAAGCAACATGGTCAGTTATAAACCAAACGTCTGATATAATCTGAGTTGTTTGTATCAAACTTACTACTGTTTGCGGACCAACCAAAAACAAAACAAAACAAAAAACAAAAACAAAACTACTCGTTAGCTGACAGTCTTCTGGACCCTATGGCGTAACTAAATACGGCAGTGGTTCAAGGAAGGATGTCGTAAACCAGTGCTAGGAGTTTGGGTGCTACTGCGAAGCACTTTCAAACCCAAACGAGATGAGACGCATTTCTGCGGCAAATCGCCTAAGACTGGGTGCGAATAGCTCGCTGTTTTGATGTTAAGAACAGAAACGACCGAACACATAAGTGGACCTTCGCCAAGTCCACGAAAGGGCGTCCTTTACAAACACACACCAATCAGCAGCTGCTGAGCTAGCCTAGCAATTGTTCTCTTTTTCGTCACTGCCACGGTTGGTTACATCACAACTAATCCCGGAGTACCAGACCAAAATATACCCCGTCTGCAATGTACCCCGGGTATAGAATGGCTCTACCAAATACATAATTATAGGCTACCCTGGGTATAGAGATCGACTTGAGCTGTTTTAAACCCTGGGTAAGGATTAGGCTGGTCCCTTGTTTAAGCCTTCTGGCCATTTTATACCCATTCATTTATTAATGATATATGAAGAAGACGAAGAAGACTAGATTACTAGAAGAAAGAAACGACAAATCAGTGTGCAGAAGTGAGAAAAAAAAGAAAAAGAAAAAAAAGTAGAAAATGTACAGTCTGATATCCATATTGGTTGTGTAATAACGCTCCACACGTACAAAATACATTGCCTTTTTTTTTTTTTTTTTTTTTTGATCAAGGTATTCAAACTGTTCATTGTTCTTTGTCCGTTTTAGTAAAATCCGGTGTGCAGAAACAGTGACCGTCTTAACAAACGTCCTTGTTTTCAGAAAGAGTAAACGAAAAGAAGGCCAAATGTCAACTCATAGGTAACCATCTTGAGCATGCCCGTACCAATTAAACACCAACAGTGCTTAAGTGACTGCCTGGCACTGTACACACAACTTTGTTCACGTCTGGAGAGAGAGAAAAAAAATTGTGGAATTGTATTCAGCGCTTGACAACCTGACACTAATGTTGTGCTCAAAGCTTTGTTCACTGACAGTCACATACTAAGTAAAATTATATTCACAGCATGACAATAACTTTCCATGTCTCACTTCGCGACCGTGTATTCACTGTATAATGACAAAAGATTCTTTAAAAGCTTTTATACAGGGGATATATTTTGGCGGAGAGGGGGTATAGAATGGTCTTGCACATTTTAAACCCCGAGGGATAATTGAACCTAGATCAAATTATACCGTGGCATGAAATGCTATAGACCAAGATTAAAACCCGGATACAAAAATGGCCCAGGGTGGGTGATGATGATGATGATGATGATGATGATGATGTTGATGGTGATGATGATGATGTACAGCTTAATGTCCTTGGATGTCGGGTTGACCACATTAGGGACAAACTGTGACCAATGCGTGAGCATGGTTCAGTGTTGCTTTACTGCCACAAAAACCGTAAGGCTCATTGGGACAGAAAGCCCAGGACGGCCACCTCGTTGACTTTCACACAGTTCCTCAACTCTGAATGGCCCAGGGTGGAAGTAAGTAAACATGGTGCTTAACGTCCACAGAAAACCACAAGGCTTATTAGGGACTGGGGCCCAGGGTGGGGGAGACGGAGGAGGTTGTTCTGGCCCCGAATGTCGGAACTCTCGTCCCTCACGGTGACAGTGAAGCTGAAACTGCACGGTAAAGCCTGGATTGTTGCCCTTTCCTGTGGAAGCACGACGGGCAGTCGCTTCCATTGTCCACACGTCCACCGGAAAGGGGGGTGGGGGGAGTGGGGGAAAGGGGGGGGGGGGGGTAAGTAAGTAACTGTGTTTTACACCCAGGGTGGGGAGGGACGGAGGGTGGGTGGGTCCTTTGGGGGCAGCAGTAAGTCTGGGCTGTGATCCGGATTTCGTGAAACGAACACGGGGAAAGTTTGCAGAGTCGTATCGCATTAATGAAAAAAAATCCTTTGCTAAAAGGGAGGAAGGAGACGGCATGGAGGGGCTGGGGGGGAGGGTGGGGGGGGGGGGGACTGACACTTAGTATCAGAAGACTCAAAGTCTAGGAAGCTCTAGAATGAGAAACGTTTCTGACTCTGTGCATTGGAACTGATCTGAAACTTTGAAAGAGGGTCTAAACATGGCGAGACTAATGAGAAACTGCGACAGTGGGTATGGGAAATATTTACAAACTTTGAGAAAGGATACACAGCGGGGCTGATGGGGAGCTTTGACAGTGGGTGCGTATCAGGTTCAGTTCAGTTCAGTTCAGTACGGTATCCGTGCGTTCGGAAAAGCCCGTATGCACTCTACTCCGTCTCTTAGAAGTTTCCCAAATGTTGCTTTTAAAACAGTTCCAATCTTCGTCTGATTCTCTCTCTCTCTCTCTCTCTCTCTCTCTCTCTCTCTCTCTCTCTCTCTCTCTCTCTCTCTCTCTCTCTCTCTCTCTCTCTCGTCCTTTCAAGGAAGATCGTCTAGCGCTTCCTCTTTTCACGCCTCTCTCCTCCAAGCGCTCGACGGTTTGATGTCCTTAGTTTTGTGCCCGCAGGTAGTGTCTCAAGCTCCTCAGCACTTCAGATCTTCCGAGCCGCAAGTCATTTGTGAAGGTTGCTTTGCCCGCCAGTGCGTCTGCTCGGTCATTTCCCTTCACTCCGGCATGTTCAGGGCAATACACCCACAGGATTTTCCGAAGATGGACGTCGACCGTTGACACGTGACATTCCAGACTGGGCTTCCCATTCCACTCTTCATTTGTTTGTAGCAAGCTCATCGAATCTGTGAGGATGGTGGCATGTGTGGTCTGACTGACCTCTTGAGGCAACCCAGCGGAGTGCATGTTTGACTGCTCCCACTCCATTGTTAAGCTGAAGGTTGAGATCGTATAGGCTGCAACTGTCTTCGTGGATGGTGGTCACACCTTGCTCGACAGTGAAGCCCCACCCTCACTGGTCTTCGGTGACTGAGCCATCAGTGTTCACTGTGAGATCTTGCGGTCTAGTGTTTTCTTGAATGAGAATGGTACCTATCAGGGCTAAAAATGAAATGTGAGAGTGGGCATAAAACGGGACTAAAAAAAAAACACTTAAAAAATGAGAGTAGGTAAAGGGTAAATTTAGGAGAGGGTATCGGGACGAATTAAAACTTAAAACGTGGGCATTGGAACTCATTAGAAACTTTGAGAATGGGTGCTGAGACATTTTAGGAAAGTTAGACAATGAGTATGAGAACTAATCAGAAAGCTGGAGTATAGGGCGATAGTGGATGTCCAGAGACAGACAGTTGTCAGAAGGTCTGTGCGTATGTACGACACGGTGGTTGTCTGGATTGTTAGCTGTCAGAAGGTCTAGCTGTGTGTATGTATGATAAAGTGGGTGTCCGGACAGACAGCTATCAGGTCTGTGTGTGTGTATGACAAGGTAGGTGTCCGGACAGACAGCTATCAGGTCTGTGTGTATGTATGACAAGGTAGGTGTCCGGACAGACAGTATCAGGTCTGTGTGTATGTATGACAAGGTAGGTGTCCGGACAGACAGCTATCAGGTCTGTGTGTATGTATGACAAGGTAGGTGTCCGGACAGACAGCTATCAGAAGGTCTGTGTGTATGTATGACAAGGTAGGTGTCCGGACAGACAGCTATCAGGTCTGTGTGTATGTATGACAAGGTAGGTGTCCGGACAGACAGCTATCAGGTCTGTGTGTATGTATGACAAGGTTGGTGTCCGGACAGACAGCTATCAGGTCTGTGTGTATGTATGACAAGGTAGGTGTCCGGACAGACAGCTATCAGGTCTGTGTGTATGTATGACAAGGTAGGTGTCCGGACAGACAGCTATCAGGTCTGTGTGTATGTATGACAAGGTAGGTGTCCGGACAGACAGCTATCAGAAGGTCTGTGTTTATGTATGACAAGGTAGGTGTCCGGACAGACAGCTATCAGGTCTGTGTGTATGTATGACAAGGTAGGTGTCCGGACAGACAGCTATCAGAAGGTCTGTGTGTATGTATGACAAGGTAGGTGTCCGGACAGACAGCTATCAGGTCTGTGTGTATGTATGACAAGGTAGGTGTCCGGACAGACAGCTATCAGGTCTGTGTGTATGTATGACAAGGTAGGTGTCCGGACAGACAGCTATCAGGTCTGTGTGTATGTATGACAAGGTAGGTGTCCGGACAGACAGCTATCAGGTCTGTGTGTATGTACGACAAGGTAGGTGTCCGGACAGACAGCTATCAGGTCTGTGTGTATGTACGACAAGGTAGGTGTCCGGACAGACAGCTGTCAGAAGGTCTGTGTCTACGTATGCCATGGTGGATGGTTAGTTGGTTGGTTGGTAAACGTTCTGCCAACACACATAGTCATCTGGATACCGCGACGAAGAAGAAGACTTAGCCGTTGGGTTTTAACGTCAACACACGACCACCTCAGGGCGCATAATACGTTCAAAAATTTGTTGGGCCGGCTCCGAACACATAGGCGGAGGAAGGCTATGTAATAAACACGTCAAAACACATTTCGATGAAAATGGCTACGGCATGTATCATGATTTGAACGGCAAAATAGCATTTCACGAACTTACTGACTGATTTCCTGTCACATTGCCACATGCAGACGAAATTCGCACACAGTCTTCAAACACAACCAGACTCTGTCTCTGTCTCTCTCTGTCTCTCTCTCTGTCTCTCTCTCTGTCTCTCTCTCTCTCTCTCTCTCTCTCTCTCTCTCTCTCTCTCTCTCACACACACACACACACACACACACACACACACACACACACACACACACACACACACACACACACACAGGTTTCTGGCACGGTCAATAGCAAGCTATCGAGTGTCTACAGGCAGACAAATGCAAAAAGGAGCGCATAAAAAAGATTTTTTTTAAAGATACAGGGCTGTGTAGGAACAAATATCTGGCAGTGTGACAACCCGCTGTTACAACCCAGACCTCTGTCGGCCCACTGGAATCACACCTATCAGAATGCAATTCCAGGATCGTATCTCTGTTCCCCCAAATTACCCACCACTGACTGGTCTAGCCGGGAGCAATGTTCGCCTATGTTTCACCGTTGTTTCTGGGTAACTAAGAACGAATCGCATACACTGTAGACCTACTTCATTACCCCGCCCCCCCCCCTCCCCCTCCTCACCCCGTCCCCCCTCCCCCATACCACCACCACCACCTTCCCTCTAAGCTGTTAAGAATAATAATAATAATAATAATAATAACGGACATTTCCATGGCACATGATCCCTAGCCAAACACAACTGTACAGGCTAATGGACATCGTCACGACTGACTGAGTCTAGACAGTCAACGCCAAGTCAGACGGCAAGGCCCATAGCATGAGTGAAAAGAAGTCCTCAAACCACGAGTCAAAGTCTGAGTCACTGTTTCTGCCACATCGCTTTTATCAGTCGTCGCGAAAACCAAAGGAACTGGCTTTCTGAAAGCATGTTTTGTCCAAAAGGTCCAAGAGATCGTAATAAACTCTGCAAATTAACGATTTCGTAAATCAACACGTCCAGTTGATTTTATATCGACTTTAGGGATCGAGTTTTGTGAGTGATGATTCCTAGCGGGGTTGGCTGTGCAGAATCACCCTCAGGTATTATAGCTGGTCTGTCGCATATCGCGACATCCGTTTTGATAATTTATGCGACACGACAGGTGCGTGCTTATGTCGCCCAAGGAATAACATCAAAAAGATCGCGGTATGCGTCAAGTTATTGTGACACTTTGCGCATCCTGTGAGGCTGATCGACAGTCACGTGACAAAAGGTCGGTTTCTAATTTAATCGTTTCAGTGCCCGCCGACTGATTGCTCTTCGGTTTGTGTACTGCATGTTTTCTTGCTGACTGTGGTATCGCTTGAAAGATTGTGTCAAAGGTCGACATCCACCTTCGAAAACTCCTGTGGGTGTACTGCCCCGGACATGCCGGAGTGAAGGGAAACGATCGAGCAGATAGACTGGCGGGCAAAGCAATCTTCACAAGTGGCTTGCTTCTCGGAAGATCTGAAGTGTTGAGAAGCTTGAGACACTACCTGCGGGCACAAAGCCGAGGACATTACACCATCGATCGCCTGGAGGAGAGAGACGTGGAAAGAGGAAGCGCTAGACGATATTCCTTGAAAGGACGACAGAGGGCCATCGTCAGTCAGACGAATATAACTGTTCCAAAGGCGACAATGGAGAAGCTTTTGAGAGACGGGATGGAGCGCATATGGGCTTTTCCGAGCGCTGGATACCGTCCTCAACTGAACGTGAAAGGAAGTTGAGTAGATGATCTTTAAAGAGAAGTGTTTCCAGATTTGCTTTTGAAAACAGGCAAAATTTTCTTTCTTTCTTTGTTTCTTTTCTTTCTTTTCTTTTCTTTTCTTTCTTTCTTTTCTTTCTTTCTTTTCTTTTCTTTTCTTTTCTTGATTCATTATCCCGCCAGAAACATGCAGCTTCCCGGCAGAGACCTAAGCAGATTTACTTCCCCTCCTTGTCACTGTAAAGGTTAAAGTCGACACAAACTCTTCCATCGCAGCGCAATGCATTAAAAACAAACTCCTCAAGTTGAAGTCCCTCCGTTGATACCCTTCTGCCCGCAAGGCTGTGATCTCAAACATGCCGCATTGAGAATTAAGGCTCGTCGCCCAACCCGCTCAGCGGAGGGAAACTAGCTGCAGAGACAGACGGAGCCGCTCAGACAGCAGGTATTAAGTGCCTTGCTGCACGCACGGCACGGCACGATTCGGCGGCACAGCGGGGAGGTCAATCGATACAACGCACGTCGGCTTAAAGGAGCTCCTGGGTGAAGCGGCATCATTGGCCACGTCCCTAGGATCCGAACACTAGTCAGTAAGTAAGTAAACATGGTGCTTAACGTCCACAGAAACCGCAAGGCTTATTAGGGACGGGGAGAAAGAGGGGGGGGAGGGGGGTTATGGAGGTAGGGGAAGAGGGAGATTCGCTAAACTGTCACCACCAGAATGACTCCCGCATTAAGGTGGGCAGCGATGAGAGCCATTTTAATGTTACAGTAGGAAGTGATGGACAAAGTCACGAGACAGTGTTCACAAACCACAACCTTTTTGAAGAGAAAGGAGAGCCGAAGCGGTATCGAACCGAGGTCCTTCCGCTTACCAGCCTAAAGCCCGTTCTTAATTGAGCGAATGTTTCTTCGCGAACCTAGCTGGAAGTATTCGGCGAAGCTAGTTGGTTCTTAATTGGGCCAACTTTTCTTCGCGAACCTAGTTGGAAGTATTCCTCGAAGCTATATTCAGGGTCCAAATACCTTCGCTCAACATGTTCTGGGAACATTCGCCCTATTGGACGATCATTGCCTCTGATTGGCTGAGAGCAGAGCTCTCCTGTGAATGAAGAAAAAACAAAAATAAAAATGGATGACGGTATCGCTAGGTTTTTCACTCGCTTCGGAGGGAATTTGTTTATTTGTTGACTTGTGGAAGGTGCAGCCTTGTCTCGGAGACCCAGAATGAGATAGTAGTTAGTTGAATTACCCTGTGAGGGATGATTAAAGTATATTGACTTGACTTTAGCCTACATTTTTGATCATGCTGTCTGCTGCGCGTCTGCCGCAAGTTCGGGCCGAAGCTTGCATTTCATTACAAGCCAGTTGAGAATGAAGTAAAGTTTGGACTGTCGAACCATATTCGGCGAAGTAAAAGTTCAATTAAGAAACGAATCATAGTTCGTCGAAGTGTCCGAAGTATGTTCGGGCGAACAAACATTCGCCCAGTTAAGAACGGGCTTAACGCCTTACCGCTAGGCCAAACCGGCTCGCTATCCGAACACTGACACAAAAGGTGAATTTATAACAACGCTGATTTTAACGCCGGCTTTCGCGGAGCTCAGGAGCTGTGTGAAAGTCGACGTGGCCGTCCTGGGATCCCCATCAGTGGAAGCCATTATGGTCTCTGTGGACGTAAACCAGCATTCAGCTTGAACGCCAGCCATCAGCTTGCTTCAGATTCGCACCCCAACCCCCGACTCCCCCCACATAGATGGAATGGAGAATATAAATGTGTCTGTGTGTGTGTGTGTGGGGGGGGGGGGGGGTGCGTGCGTGCGTGCGTGCGTGCGTGCGCGCGCTTGTCAAATAGACCAGACTGCAGAAACATTACTAGACCAAATCGAATGCAGCATAAACATGACTAGAACAGTCAACAGAGGCATTAAGCATTACTACAACAATTAAATGAAACATTAAGCATTACTAAAACAACCAAATGAAACGTAAGCATTACTAGAACAACCAAACGAGTAAGTAAACAACTTGGGGGTTCATTTACGCCCATTACTAGAACGGTCAAATGAGGCATAGCATTGCTAGAAGAATCAAATGAAACGTAAACATTACTAGAACAATCAAACGAGTAAGTGAATCACTTGTGTGTGTGTGTGTGTGTGTGTGTGTGTGTGTGTGTGTGTGTGTGTGTGTGTGTGTGTGTGTGTGTGTGTTTGTGTTGTTTGTGTGTGTGTGTGTGTGTGTGTGTGTGTGTGTTTG
>OY757553.1:2447154-2467392 GCA_963584105.1 Alviniconcha strummeri
GGGGCACGCACGCGCGCGCAATAGAGACAGAGAATGAGAGAGGGTGGGGGGGGGGGGGGGGAGAAAAAGAGAATGAAGGGGGGAGAGAAGGGGGGAGAGAGAGAGAGAGAGAGAGAGAGAGAGAGAGAGAGAGAGAGAGAGAGAGAGAGAGAGAGAGAGAGAGAGAGAGAGAGAGAGTGAAAGAGGAAAGAGAGAGAGAGAGAGAGAGAGAGAGAGAGAGAGAGAGAGAGAGAGAGAGAGAGAGAGAGAGAGATCAACCCGATCGTCTGCATGATCACTCTTTCGGCCACAGTTGCTTTCAAATCACGTTTGCACATGCTCACAAACAAACAGTATCTAAACTACAGAGTGACAATAAAAAAAAAGATGCTCACGTATATCTCCATGACGGATTGCGAGGTACTGCAACGTCGATGTGTTCTTTGTGTTTCCCGGTTCCCCATTCAACAGGGTTGTAAGGACTCAGCGCCGGTGCGTGAAAAAGCTGAATAGAAGTCATTCTGTCCGTTGGCAGTCGTCGACCAGGTCAGAAAAGACAGGAAACGCCTGACAAAAGTTTTTACATTCAGCTGTCGGCTATTCCTCTCTCCTCTCGTTACCCTAAGTTCACCGCGTCCGTACGTTGCTAAGGCAGTTACCCCCGGAAGTGGTTTGTTTGAGGTCATTTATTGAGCGAATGACTTCCCTTTGGCCACTGTTGGCGTTACCGGAAAATTAATTTGAAGTTGTTGATATAATTATTGTCGGGGAGTGGGGGGGGAGGGGGGGAATTAAAAATCTGATCTGAGGAAAAATTATCAATGGAAATTACATGTAATGATTGCCATAATGAAGCCATACTTTTGTGGTAGCATTTTGCTCAGTTTAAACGCCGAACTCTACGTGGTTTCTTTCAGGGGAGATCAGCATTGCAAAGTTTAAAAAATAGTTGTAACAAGGTTGCGTCCCCTGTTCTAAGCCCGCTGACGGGGGAGAGTGAACTGAAGAGATTTGCTGTTTATTGATTACATGAGATTGTGTAGCCGTTTGTTTGTTTGTTTGTTCATCCTCCTGCTGTTGTTACAGTTTGATTGTTGTCCGCTTGTTTCTTGCTAGACATTTTATTACTGTTTCTTTCTTTTGTCTGTCACTATTAAAACTTTTTCTTTTTTTTAAATTGTAATCATTTTGTGGGATGGAGTCTCTCTCTCACACACACACACACACACACACACACACACACACACAAGTATGCATGCAACACACACACACACACACACACACACACACACAATGTACACACACAACATAAGAGAAATTCATAAAGCCGAAGGAAAACAAACTGCTCATGTTTCTGGCATTTTAATGTCCAGGCCTCCATATAAAAAAAAAAAAAAAAAAAAAAAAAGACAAAAGAATAAACGGTTTACAAAACGACTTCAGTTGTAGTTTCTCACTAAAGCAAATTGTGCACCGACTCTTTCGACTGTATCACATCAATCAACAGCAGTCAAGGCACAAATCTAAGGTGGAATTCTAACAGTGATGCCAATGCAAACGATGAGAAACCATAGCAACAAGTGCTTCAAAAGACGGCACCAAAGGTTTCTCATCACTTGCAATGGCGTCTGCAGCTTTCTACCACATCAGCAAAGGCGCGTGTGAAGTATAGCAACACCATCATGTGCACAAATCTTTAAAACATAACAACAAAAATAATCATAAAAAAGCAGACAATTCCAAGTGACGAGTAAGTATTTCCTAAAGAACAGGAAAACCAAGTTCCTCTTAAATGGCATTGTTTGTTTTTGCTTCAGTTTCAAAATTCGTAGTATACTGTGGTTCCTTTCACATCAGCAGATGAATGAAGTTCTTCCCACACAGCAAGACAATCACACTTTCACGATAAACCATGGGATTAAATGCAAAGGTAACGTCTCGTTCTTGTTAGCACAGAAATGCAATAATGGCGTACAAAATGTGATACATAAGCTTATGTATTATACTCTTACCACAGTGTATAAACAACTCTTTACATTGACAACAGTAGGATGCAGCAAAACCACAAGTCAAGACAGCAACAATACCAGAACCTATCTCCACTCCTTCCAGTGAACCAACTCTCAGAACAAATAATTCCAACTTCGCTTCGTTTTCGAGGTAGCTGTGAATCAGTTTCCACAAGGATGGCCAAGGATATGAGATGATAGCAAAGTGGTCTGTTCCCTGCATTCTTCTGCCCTATTTCTCCCAGTCTGGTTCAAAAACTAGGAAACGTTCACATCAAAAGTGATTACTTCAACTCTTCCCACTTATCAGCCCTGTCTCTTCAAGCTCAACACAAGAATAACAGAACAAATGACAACAAAACACAAACAAACAAAAATAAGCCAGTGAGCATCATCAAACTATGAAAGTAGTTTCCTTGTTATTTTTCCTGCAAGAACTTTGAACTGCAAACACGAAAGGATCACCATGCAATATTCAGCTATGATAACTGTGGTGGTATACAATGGCTTGAAATCCCACAGAATTTCTTTGTAATAGATGATCATATGGTTTTATCTATATGGTTTCACACTTTCAAAGAAGCCTCACTTTAGACCACTGCCCCCTGCTTGGCAGCTCTGAGCAACAACAGTATTCATGCACTTAGTAATACACCCAGTCTACACAGCTTTCAGCTATTAACCCTCTGCCTGCCAAAGACTGCATGCTACCAATGCCATCCCTTCCAAGGGGTCTTGCGGACAAGTTAAGCCACCAGAAACGTACATTTTCTAAAACTCCGCATCTCCTGAGAATGCATGTATGCATGCAGACAAGCCAGCATCTCCTGAGCATGCATGTATACATGAAGACAGATTAAACCAGCCAGAAATGTACATTTTCTAGAACTTAACATCTCCTGAGCAAGCATGTATACATGAAGACAGATTAAACCAGCCAGAAACGTGCATTTTCTAGAACTCTGCATCTCCTGAGCAAGCATGTATGTATGCAGACAGACAGGCTAAGCCAACCAGAAACGTATGTCTTCTAGAACTGTGTGTCTCCTGAGCATGTGTGCGGACATTCAGAATAAGAGCAGGATGTCCTGTCTTGTTCTGGCAGATTGAAAACTCCTGCCATGCACCTCACAGGATGTCACCTGGGAAGCAGACAAACTGGCAGGACTGGTTCTGTCTGACACACACACGTCCCTTCAGCATCCTACAAAGTAGACTCATTCAACTAACAAACAGCAGAAAATAACAAATAAAGTGACGCCTACTTACTTGCCGACTCTAAATAACGCAGAACACGTTAATGATTGGATTTTAACAACTGGCAACTGCACGGGTCACTCAGGACACCACAGGGAAAGAAAGAATGACAAACTACAACAACAAAAACGAAGACTAGAAAAGTCTGAACACAGAGTCAGAGCGGGGACAACAAAACAATGTACATGCTCCTACAAGGCCTTCCCAAGCCAGCTCAGAACTTCCATTCCACAATTACATGGAAAGTCCTGGAGCGCTGGAGAGCCATTCTACAAAACAGCGCAGACATCACAGTAGCAAGGCACTCTGTGAAGTAGTGATGTTGTTAACTCCCCAAAGTCAAAACAATACCAAAAATCTCAAAATTGAAATAGCTGTCATTGCATATGAACATACCAACTAGTTTTGCATATCAACCAGTAGTTGTTTTCCTTTTTTTCCTTCTTCCGATTCCTTGTATTTTACACCAAAACATGTGCACTTTAGGCACACACTTTTCTGCTTCTTGCATGATTCAGATTCACAAATAGAGAGAGTTCAAGTTTCCCCAAGTGGTGTCATTCACATCATGATCAACAGGACATTGTTCTTGTTAGCTCATTAGTGTTTGTTTGTTCAAAGAATTGTATATTACTTTTGGATTCTATTTACAAATTTGTGCAGAATCACAACCAAAAACATTTTACAGTACACTTTGATGGGACGTTATCTTCGGGTAAAAATAAAAACTCAAAATTTTATAAAAGCAGACGAAGAAGAGAGCTTTCTAAAAATTCTAATACTGAGTAACATCACCCATACCAAACTAAACTAATAACCAAGCCGACATTATGAATCTGACTGATATACTTATCCAAGAAAACTATTATTTCAACACATTGCAAATCACCCTAAAAACCCGTATTTCAATTCTATGGTGTGTATCATCTAATAGCATTCAAAATAGCCCAAAAATTTTGCATGTGCTACTGTTATTCAAATTTGGAAACAGAAAATAGAAACATCAATTTTTTGCATCAGATTCAACCTGTCTGCTTTTTTAAAAAAAGGGGGGGTGGGGTGGGGGGCAGAAACTGACATCTGTAAAATTGTAACACCTGTCCCCGTACTTAAAGATTTTCTACACCCTGAACACTAGTCACTCAGTCTAATCCACTTCTGTATAGAGATGCTGAAAGTCAACAAAGATTCAAAGCTCTAAACAAAACAGCAGGATGTCAAAATACACACAAGTCTCGCATTTACCACACCATACACACTTTACACGGCCATTGTAGTCAACCCTACACTATATGCATTTGATCAAAAGCGTTATAAACATATATATTTCAACTCTATGGTGTATATCATCTATCAAAAGTGTAATAGCATTCAAACAGAGCGTACGTGTTGTAACAAGTACAGGTATATGTATGTACACACAGGTATTTACACTATGCCACACTAACACTACAGCAGTATTCATATTTTGTGGTGGTTAAAACTTATCTTTACATGTTATTTACATCACATGCAGGTGTCAGTCTCTGAAGTAAATCCAACCCACCCTTCTTTACACAACCCACACGAGGACTGGGAAATCAAGGGAGGCAACTCATATCAGCCAGCAATTTAAGTCTTCTGCATCATTCTTTCCAAGAGCGGACAGTCAAAAGCATGTGCAGTACCAAAGGCAATTGAAACCAAATGCACGTTAAATGCCAGCTTCATTCACAACAATGTCATCAGATGATTGTATGGTTCATACGGTTCATTACTGTAAAAAAACAAACCAACAGGCAAATTGTTGTTAAAAAACAAAAAGTAAAAGGCTTGTCATGATCAAGTGTTTAGACAAAAGGGGACATATAAAATCAGAATGCTGCAAAAGTGTACAAAATGAGAACATTGCAAATTTAAGCAGAGGGCGAAACGCAGACAGAGAAAGAGGGGGGAAAAGATGAACACAAACAACTCCATCTTCATCTGGACAGGCCCATGAAATGTTTGCTCAATTCCAGTTTGTTCATAAAACCTTTCCAGGATTGGTTTAACAGTTCTTTTTACACAAAGAACTGAATATCTGCCTATTTCAAGGGCCTGTGTCCACCAGTTACACCCCAATGAAGAGGTCACAGAAAGCGGAAATCACAACTTGTTTTGTACAGAGAACACTCCCCCCGAACACAACAGCTCTGAACAAAAAACCCACAGTGCAGTCATACTCTACATAAAAAAAAAAAATTAGGAGAGAGAAAAACAAACAAAAAACAAAACAAAAACACTGTGCCATTTAATGAATAAAGAACACACTATTAAATAACATTTTAATTTTTTTTGTAATCCTTTAATCAAAATGTCTGGCAGCAGAAAAAGCATGCAAAGCTACATTCTGACCCGTTCCAGACAGGATTAACAAAGAGAAGCTACGATAGCTGGATTTGCAGTTCCCCAACCTGGGGGGAGTGAGAGAGAGGAGGGAGAGTGGCAGTCCAAAAAAAAAAAAAAAAAAATTTGGAGATCAGAAGACTTCAAAATAAAAGAGATCTGGACTTAACCTGAACACTTTGCAAATAAACAAATCCTTGGAGACTGACTCATCATAACCACCTGATATACATTTCAAACACTTCTCAACAAACTGTGATGCCACAATGAATCCAGTTTGAAAGCTGTCTCCACTGTCTTTGAACAGGCCCCAAAACTTGTGTCAGTACGCAAAACGCTGCCATTTAAAGAGTCCCCCTTTTGTGACAACTCAAATACAGTGCATACATGTGCAAACCGAAAAATAGCCATTTGATTTGCTAACAGAAAATCCTATCAAGCCTGCCTTTTGCAAAACAGATGCAGTATTAAATGACCTGTTCGAATTTAATTAGACTTTTTCCCTTTGGTTTACTCTACAGTAATACTGTTGTTGTTGTTGTTTTGTGTGTGTGTGTGTGTGTGTGTGTGTGTGTGTGTGTGTGTGTGTGTGTGTGTGTGTGTGTGTGTATGTGTGTGCACACGCAAGAGAGAGAGAATGTGCATGAGAGAGAGAGAGAGAGAGAGAGAGAGAGAGAGAGAGAGAGAGAGAGAGAGAGAGAGACACACACACACACACACACACACACATACAAACACACACACACAAACATACATGCATTTAGAGAGACGCACACAGAGACAGACAGAGCAAATGAATAAGAAAAATATTAAATCAAAAAGAAGGAATTTAGCACCAAACCAAAATCCAAATCTGATCAAAAACGCATCAGAGTACACAATTTAGCATAGACAGACAAACTGAAGGCAGATTTTATGTTGTATCACACCTACGCCTGCCCTTCACTCCTGTTTACCTGAATCAGGATTCCAAATGTTCCGTTTCTATTTAACACCATAGAGTATACAAAGAAGAAGAGCCAATGACAAACATCAATGAAACAAGGCCTCAAACAACAGCCCAGATCCATGCTCGCTTTCTTCAAGGCAGCATCCACGCAGACTGCACAGTACAGTTCTCTGTGAAGCAAACAGATACACATCCTCAAACAGATACACATCCTCAAGCAGATACACATCCTCAAACAGATACACATCCTCAAACAGATACACATCCTCAAACAGATACACATCCTCAAGCAGATACACATCCTCAAGCAGATACACATCCTCAAACAGATACCCATCCTCAAACAGATACCCATCCTCAAACAGATACACATCCTCAAACAGATACACATCCTCAAGCAGACCGACAGCTGTCAGCGTTTTGAGCCACGGCAGACAGGTCACAGCGTACGGCAAAGCCAAATGATGCACTCCAATTGCGCTTTTGCTGTGTGATTAAATTCACAACATGTGGCATATCCTCGTATTTCTCAGCTGCCAGCCAAAAGCATGTCACAGGCACATCGCAGATTTCTGAACATGTTCTATATCTTGGGTGGAAAGATGCCTCTGACCACTCAACAAAGGTGAAAAGGTCAACTAAAAGGTCAACCGTAATAACGGCAGAATCTTCAATTTGAATGTCTTCTACTGTTTCGCTTGCCTTTATCGGGCAAATTCCAAACTCACAATGGTGTAAGAATCCGCTCAAGTGCCAAGCAAATAGCAATCACTGTGAGGCTCATCATGCTGCGTGCAAGCCGCAGATGAAAAGTATGGCTGACAGCAGGTTGTCTCAAACAAGGGGTTCAAAGCTTTGCGTGGCTTATACTACAGCTTAGCCGTCCGGTTGTCATTTGGAGTGTGATGTTAACCCCTTGACTGCCCCAGCCTGTAAAATTTCTGGATTGAAAGATGCATGGACGTGCCTGCAGACAGTGTATTTTCCAGCCCTATAACCCATCTACTTTCAATGCTACATCCTTCAATGCTACATCCTTCAATGCTACATCCTTCAATGCTACATCCTTCCATGAAAATCCTTTCACATGCCAGTGCAAAAAAGAAAACAGAAAGGCTGAAGGGTTTCAAAGTTCACATTTTCATTGGCCATTTTCAAGGGACATGGCAGTGAAGGGGTTAATTAAACCCGTTTACAGCTGTTCAGCTTTCCTCCAACAGTTCACTACACCCAGGAGAGCTGTGGGAAACCTTGAGTACATTCTTACTGAGGAACCCAACCCCCCCACCCCCCCAAAGAGAGTTCAGATAGGCATCTTTTGAAGCCACTGGGGTGTGTCCAGGAGAGCTCTTGTGCCACCCGGTCCCACCTGTCCTTGCTGTTAACCCCATCATCACCCAACCCCCACAACTGTTGGACAACCTGTCTCACACCCTGAAGTGAATCTCACACCCTGAAGTGAAGCAAACCAACTGATCCTTCCTTTCTGCAACCACCGACTGCAGCCCAGATTGTAAACACAGACACTTGTCCAACTTCAGGTCCCTGTGTGCTTTCCTTCCCACAGAAGAGACCAGCGAAAGAGAAATCAATAAATAAAGACTCAAAGTTTGTTTACTGCTTCAGTCCCCTGTCCTTACCACAAAAAGAAATTAAATTTGTGTGTGTCACATGATCTCAGTGCACCTCTGGCTCTGCCTACTGTTTTACTAAGCACAGACAAGACAACTTCCTTTTTTCTTTTCTTTTTCCTACAAAATTTTAGACTGAGTTTCAAATATCACATACGTCATGGAACCAATCTGTTTGGCTCATTCCATGTTATTGTTAAACAGGAGATCAAGAAGCAAGATGACGGTCATTTTCTAAAATTCAGGATGGATTAAAAAAAATTTTTTTTTACTGGTACCTCCATAGTGATGAGGAGGCAGCATTCAAGGCAGTCACCTGACGACCCCAAGAGATAAGTCAACAAAATCACATGCACTGCCGCCCCATTACTAGCATAACTTACGTCGCTTATTGTGAACAAACTGTAAAGAAAAAAAAGGCACACGAGAAAATGACTGCACTTCTCAGTTTTACAATGTGAAGGTCAAAGTTCAGTATAATTCCAACAATGACACTGATCTCCTGACCAAAAAAGGAAAAAGGTTCATGTACAATAACAGTACTTTCTGCTTTTCTTTCTTTTTCTTGTAATTTATAGTGTCAAACTGAGCTCTGTCAAAGAACAAAACATCAATGCATTTAAAAAACCCTGTCTTTTCTTGATGTTTCAACACAACAGCTCTTTAAAACAACTGGTTTTGTTTTTTTCATTTCGCAACAAAAATTGTCAACAATTTGCTAGTACAGAACAAGATTAATACTGCATCTAAACGAAGACATTCTTCTCGGTCTCTCAGGCTTTATTTAGAATCAAGAGCACCTCCTAGAATTCTCTCAAGTCTTTGTTTCATTTCCCATTCAAAGCCTTTTTTGTTTCACCAAGCATCAGTGCATCAGACAGATCTGACCCAAAATATTCTGGAGGTACAAAGCAAAGTTCAAGCAGGAAATAGTAACAGTACTGTAACTAAAGTCTGGTGTTCATTCGCTAATAGGCGCGTGGCTTCACAGACTGCCCCGATCCCAAAGGCAGTTCTCTCTCCTTGTTGATGTCAACAGGGTTCCTACAAATTTTACTCTCCAACATTCACAACCTTTCACGACTTTTTTCCTTTTCTCTCCAACTTCAAAGATCAAATTCAGCAGCTTACTGTCACAGACCTTTAATTCACTACACGCAATGCATCTACACCCTCTACTTCTCAGTTCTGACGCCAAAGTACCCCTTTCATGATTAAAATGTACACAACGCTGAACAGCTGCAGTAGGAAGCTATCAGCTGGAGCTAGTTATTCTCAGAAGTTTGGGAATCATCTGCTTTTTTAAACACCCAGGTTCAAAAGAACACTATTTATGAGGACAAAATGCAGCATGCAAATTTTCAGGGTAATGCTCAAGTTGCGTTTTGTCATAACAAACCGTGTTCTTTTGAACTGTTTATGTGTGTGGATCTTGTTTCAGCACACTAGCAGTCATTCTTTTTCGACATCTTTTGTTTTCACTGGCTTTTCCATTTGAAAGAAGTTAAATTCTACCGGCTCTCCAGCACCTCAGCTGAACAATTCCTTTTTCAAAGACTCCGAGGTCCGTGAACATGGCAGGTCATTTCCCCTGTGCCGTCAAAGACTGTCGGAACCCTGTTACTGTTATTACAGTTAGTTACTTGTTATATAGCAGCCCAGTCAAACTTCAACACTAGCTGTCCTTGACAGAGACCATCATTTGAGAGATCTGTTAGTCAAGTCTGACCAACCACAAGGAGGCAGTTTTGAGGTTTGTTTATCAAGAACTGTCAAAGAACTAAAACAAAAACTTGTTAGTTTCAAAGCCAAATGGCAGTTTCAGACAAAAATACCTTTCAAAATCCAGGAGTAAAAGACATTCATCCACAGGCAGGTTTTCTTTGTCGGTGAACAAATTTCACATGTACGTGCCCACGGTTCTAGCCTTCCCTTAACTTTTTTCTCTCTGTCTCTCTCTCTCCAGTTCTGGCTCTGTAGGACTACATTATCTCGAGACAAATTCATAAAACAGTTCACTTATGTAAGACTGAGCGAGACAAAGACACAAACAATGCAACAAAGCCCCTCAGAACCACAAGTTTCCAAACAAACAAGAAAGAAAGAAAGAAAGAAAAAAAGAAAAAAAAGAAAAAATAGGTTGAATAGATTTATCTGCAATATTAAACTAGTTTCCGGTCCTTGAATTATGCCCTGAAGCCACTCATTGTTCATTAACAACTGGATTTTAATGTCCTGTCAGCCATACTGGTTCACATCGGGATGTTTCAACATGGGAGGCAAGCAGATCTGAGGTCGTGAAGAACAGGAAAAAATAAAATTCTTCATAACGTGAAAATCTCCAAAACACTGCATGGATAAAACCACCCCTGGGCGATCTCTTCACCTGCTATCTCTGGATCTTTCCTGCGACTATGTCCCCCTCAAGAAAGTGGGCCAGCTCTTCCTGCACAGCTACAGCAATTTGAAACGCCACAACCTCACAGGCTTTTCGCCTTTCTCTCTCCCCTTTGCAAATTTGCTTTACATGATCTGTTGTCTCTTACTGTGCAAAAGAACGCTTCATCTGCCCACAAGAACTTCACAGATGACAACTTTTAACTGAACTTGTACAAAATTAATGAAAGATTGTTTAAGAAGCAACACGATCTTGTTTACAATAAAAACTATATTTCATGGTACTTGTCAGACTAAAAATTTATTTTTAAATAGCTTACAAGAAATTCATGAAATACAATGACACAACGGCAGTTCAACTTCCAACAAATAATAAATGTTCTTGCTAGTTTTATAATAAGTAAACCTAGAAGGAAAAGGAAAAAGGTTGTCCAAGACAAACTTTCATGAACCTAAAACAACATCACTTACTGAACGAAAAAAGAAATTAAGAAGCAAACACAGGTCGTGTGAAGCAAGTTCATGAATCTCATAGCACACACATACATGCATAACTGACACAGCTGTCAACAGCTTTCGGTCTCAATTTGCAAAGCACTGAGAGACAAAATGGTTTCATTTTACATGAAAGCAACGTGGACGGTAAAACATTTTTCAGCGTGTAACATCTGCAACATTTCAAAATCACAATTTTTTTTTTTAAATCAGAAAGAGTGGAAAATTCCATTGGTTTTAAGTACACTGTAGCACCATGAAGGATGTTAAAATGGATATCAAATGGTCTCCTAGATACTGACAGAACTTCTGGACATTGTTCCTGTGTTGGCGTTAGCCTTACGCATACAGCCAGTGCCATAAAAACTGCCCCAACAACAAAACTGTGACGTCACTATGTAAGAACAAAAAGTAAAATCATTCGTGACTGCAGTTGTATAAAAAGAAAATCCAGTGCGGAAATGAGTGGGAGAATGCTCAAAGCCAAACTGGTCATTATAAAAGCAAGCCATTTTCCACAGTAATTCTCGGGCTCTTTTTATTTCAGTTTGCACCTTGAAGAGGCAAAAAGAACACAAAGTAACGCAAACTGACATCAAACAAAGTTGGCGGAGAATCCCCCACCCCTCCTTCCTACCCACTGATTTTTGTCTGTGTTTTTTAATCAGAAAAAGTTGCATCATAAGATACAGATCTGCTGGGACTGCATATGACGCTTCAGTAAAAAAAATAAAAAAAAAAAAAAAAATGATGTAAATCGTGATTAAGGCACTACAACCAGTAACAATCAACAATTTCTCGTTTCATTTTCTATACAACTGGATGCACACACACACACATAAAAAAAGAAAAGAAAAAAAAAGAAAACAAACAAAAAACAAAAGAAGTTTATGGTACACAACTCTCACAGTTAGCATCAATTCTAAGTATTACTGCTGGAACCTACAAAGATTTAATCCACAGTTTAGAACTTGACGAGCAATTGTAACAACTCACAATGTTACCAGTGAACAGTTCTGTGGTGTACATTTTAGAAAATACCTTATTCTTAAACAGATTTTAACGAAGCTCAAGTCTTTCACCTGCAATATAATCTTAACTTCCTTATTATTAGTATTAAAAAAGAATGAATATTTTTTTTTTTTTTTAAAGGTAAATAACTATTAGAAACAAGACACACGCCATTTTACAGCACATTTCTATAAGCAATCTATATTCTATTCACTAATGCTTCTGGGATCAATCTGTGCCTGTCTGTTGTTGCATACTTCTAAAAGTTAAACTGTGATACTTTTATTTCCCATTTTTGTTTGTTATTCACGTGTGGCACCTGCACTTTCCCTTTAACCCTTTGACTGCCGGAACCCGTACATTACTGGGGCTAAACATGCCTACTGAGGCCAGCACAGGGAAAATGTTCTCAGCCTACACAATGCCTGCCTATGTTCGATTCTAAAAAATACCCTAAATTTTGATGCAGATCCTTCCCCTCGTCAATAGCTAAAGGATGCCAAATTTCACATTTTACTGCCCAGTAGTATTATGGCATCCGTACATGCACGGTAGGGAAGGGTTAAATGGAATAAAGATACCTGGCCTGACAAACTTTGGACCAATCCAGCGAACGAGCGAGTCAGAAAAAAGTTGATTCTGTAAACCTGATGAGGGAAATGCGAAGAGAAGTGTGCAGTGGCCATCCCCCAGGCCCTGAGGTGTGAAAAGGGAAGGAAGCAGCCTCTAGAGGGCCACTTGTCTCATAGGTCTGACCTTGCACCCTGTGTGGCTGCCCCACTCCAACCACTTGCTGATTGCCCAGACAGCATCCCACTTACCAGACCTATCTCCACGCCCATCCAGCACTCCGCTTACTAAACCTATCTCCACACCCATCTCCCCACCCAAACAGCACTCCGCTTACCAAACCTATCGCTCTGCCTTTACAACAATTTGTTTACCAAACCTACCTCCACACCCATCTCCATGCCTAGATAACACTCCACTTACCAAACCCATCTCCACATCTTTATAACACTCTGCTTACCAAACCTATCTCCATGCCTCTTTGATAATCTACTTAGCAAACTTATCTCCATACCTTTATAACACTCTAAAAAAATTACTGAACCTATCTCCACATTAAAAAAATTACTGAACCTATCTCCACATCTTTATAACACTCCACTTATCAAACCTGTTTCCAATAACGCACCACTTGCCAAACCTACCTCCACACCTTTATAACAAAATATTTACAAAACCTATCTCCACACCCAGATCACACTCCACCTACCAAATCTACATGCATGCCCAGATAACACTCCATTTACCAAACCCGTCTCCACACCCAAATAATACTTAATTTACCAAACCTATTTCCATGGTTCTGTAACAATCTACTCAGCAAACATATTTCCATACTTTCATAACAAAATCCATCTCTATGCTGTTACAACATTCTGTGTATGAAACCTACTGCTAGGCATTTATTTTCCAGTGTGTGCTCTCATCCGTGTGGTACATCTCTTTTCATTTCTTTTTTCTTTCTTCTTTCAGTTTCAAAGATGACCATAAATAATGCTGTGATCCATCAGTTAATTCCATCTATCTTCTCCATAGTCCTTTAGTTCCTGCTTTCCAATTGTTAATACACAGCACTTAAGTTTTACGTTGTGACTGTCATCATACACAGCACTTAAATCTTATATTGTGACTGTCATCATACACAGCACTTAAATCTTATATTGTGACTGTCATACACAGCACTTAGGTCTTACATTGTGACTGTCTTATACAGCACTTAGGTCTTACATTGTGACTGTCATACACAGCACTTAGGTCTTATATTGTGACTGTCATACACAACACTTAGGTCTTACATTGTGACTGTCATCATACACAGCACTTAGGTCTTATATTGTGACTGTCATACACAGCACTTCGGTCTTATATTGTGACTGTCATACACAGCACTTCGGTCTTATATTGTGACTGTCATACACAGCACTTAGGTCTTATATTGTGACTGTCATACACAACACTTAGGTCTTACATTGTGACTGTCATCATACACAGCACTTCGGTCTTATATTGTGACTGTCATACACAGCACTTCGGTCTTATATTGTGACTGTCATACACAGCACTTCGGTCTTATATTGTGACTGTCATACACAGCACTTAGGTCTTACATTGTGACTGTCATACACAACACGTGGGTCTTACTTATGTTGTGACTGTCATCATACACAGCACTCAGGTCTTGTGTTGTGACTGTCATCATTTTCTTCTTTCATTAATGAATTTAATCAGCCCACAAAATTCCCTCCCTAAGATTCAGTAACACAGAGGTGTGTAAAAGCAGGCTTGCTCGCTTCGTAAGTCAACCAGAAGGAAAAACAACAAAGCAGGAGAGTGCGCAACAATTAAGTACTAGGCCATCTGTCAGTGTGTGAGAATACATGAACCCCACTCTAAGCAGCAACTACAGCCCTACCATCCTTTCTCCCTTTATCACTACCACAACTGGTTTACTAAATCCAATCTCTGTTCCCTTCCCTCCCATGCACTGATGAAAACAGACCTATTCAGTAAGTTTCAGTGGCCAGGACCTCACCAGATGTGGCACTGGTGAAAAGTCATCAGGTGAGCAGCTGCTGAGCAAAGTGAGTACATGCTGTGACACTCTAAACAACGCTTGAGTTCGAACCATCAGCAGATTTTGAAAAGATGGGTGACAAAAAAAGAACAAAAAAAGAAAGAGAAGGATTAAAATAATCATCAGCTTGCATAGGCTTACCAAAGTACGCAGGGATGCTTGGTCACTGATAGGAAAGTATAAGGTCAGGTTACCAAAGTACGCATGGATGCTTGGTCACTGACCGTGAAGGTAAGGTTTACAGGTAAGGTTTACAGGTAAGGTTTACAGGTAAGGTTTCCAGGGCAGGGCGGCAGCTTCCTCGCTGCTCGTTAAGGAACAGTTTGAAAGTAAACTTCCCAGGCTAAAACAGAGGCCATTTGCCTGAGGGCGAGTACGCTTGCAGTTTTTGGTGGTCATGGGCTGTCTTTAAATTTTAAACACACGTACAGTTTCTTTCTCTAGATCTTTAGGGTATGCTATGCAAGATGACACGCATGTGTAGCCAGGCTTCTGCTCTGGAATATTTACTGAAATCCAACTTAATGCCTTTGGGCTATGCTCATCAACTTTTGTGCTGTACGCTGATTTAGTCATTACTGATGCATACATGTATCTTATTTTCTGGTTGCAATGTTAATTAATATCAACAGCACAACTTATTTCTACTTTCGGTTCTATCATCCTGCAGCAGTATCCAGGTAGGTATCTTCTCTATGAAAATTAGGTAACAATTCGCAAAGAAGATCAAAAAGGTGTGACGTAAGAATCCAGAGTAGCCGTATTATAATTACATAAGTTAAGGCTTGAGGCTTGAAAGAAATGAGTCTCAAGGTAAACTTTTTCAGGCTTTCAAATTCTCTCAGTCTGATTTGAGATTACAGAGTTCCCATAGAGCCTGTACAACCCCCACAGGAAATCAAAATTACTGCTTTAGGTTCACGACAAGTGTGATGCCATCATTTCTCACATATAAAAAGGAAAAAGAATAAATCAATAAATAAATAAATACCTCCCCATTGTATTCACTCTTCACAAGATGGGGGTAGAAAGATGCATGGCCAAATACCGGAGAAAAAGCTTCAAAAACAAAAGCTGTGATGCAGGAGCAAACAGATGCCCACATTTGGTATGAACTCCAAACCAACACGATGGACAGGACAGGACAGGGCTAAGAGAAAAAAAAAACATAGCCAAAACAGCGCTTGTTTTTGTGCTCAGCAACGGCTACGTTTCCAGCAACACAACTCACGCAAGCACTACTGCAATTCACAACAACTGTTCCGGCACGGTGCTTGCTGGCAACCTAACTCTCTGCGGCAAAGGTGTGAAAGCTGTCGATAAGTCTTGTCCTCTGCAGTTGCAGGGGGGTTGGAGTGAAGTTACGAATCCAGTTCCCGTTTCCTTTGATCAGCTGGCAACTTCCATGACCTTGATGAAAGAATACTTACTGGTCAGGTTGTACCACGGCAAAGGTTAAAACTTCACTAGACATTCAACACAGCATTCACTCACGGTCACAAACACACTCGCACAAATGCCTTGGTTTGACAAAACAGCTTCAGGTTAAGTACGTTAAACAAGACGGCCTTGACTTGTGAAAGATGGCCTTGACCCGCCCAGAATATCAGAGGTGACGGTCACTTGCACTGTGCCCACTTGGGCAGGATACGTCGCCGCGCATTGGTGAACCAGTAGTTGATCTGATTGATTGTGAGTCCTGTCTGTTTGATTAACATTGCTTTTTCATCGTCGTTGGGGTATGGGTTATCCTTGTGGCCTCTCAACCATTCCATCATCAGTGACACCGCCTGCAACAGAGAAAAACCAGGTCAACTGTGGACATCCAGAGCAACAGGGAACTCTTACGGCAGCCTGCAGAAGCTATGCGCCAGTATGGCCCACATCACTGTGGCTGGTATGGAGCAAGAGGAAACTATGACATCAAGGCAGCTGGAGAGAGAGAGAGAGAGAGAGAGAGAGAGAGAGAGAGAGAGATCAAGGAGGCTGGTGTGGACCTCTACAGGGAAAAGAAACTGTATGACATCAACTCAAAGAGGCTGGCGTGGACGTTAGAAGAGATGGAGAGAAACTGTAAACTGAGACAGAGACAGAGAGAGACAGTGACAGAGACACACAGTGAGAGGTGGCTGGTGTGGATGTTTTGAGGAAGAAGACAGTTTCAAGGAACTGCAGTCCAGTCTACTCACAATGCCTACACTGAGGAAAGAGAGGGAACTAACTCTATGGCAGCATTGAGAAGCCACAGACAACTGATGCCTACGTCAAGATAGCTACAGCTACGACGGACAAACAGGACGGGAGGGAACCCTACTGCAGCCAGCACAGCTACGGATCAGCGATGAACCCACAGCTCCTCTGGACTGCCACAGGGTTCCCTCTCCCTCCGTTACAAATGTCTTCATGTAGGCCGACCTGCCAGCCCCAAATTCACTTCTCAGCAGTATGTCTCTGACATTTGTCAGTATTTTCCAACACTTGTCAGTATTTATCTTCTTTTATCCATGGTCTGTCCCTTACTTCCACTCAAATCTTTCGATTAGACAGTGTCCCTACCACTCTTAAAATGAAATGCAAACCGAAACACCAAAGTCACAGAGAACAGGAAGGAAAACAAGACTGGTGATTGGCTGAGGTGGTCAACAGCAGAAAGACGATTGGATAATAATCAGTATGGCATGAAATATGGGACACTGAGAGCCTCACTTCAAGATGATGCAGAGCTGAGTCTTTTTACCAAAACATAAATGAAAAAGACCTGTGCTCGCCAAATATAATTTTACCGTCATAGACCCATCTCCAGAGGACATGACCGAAGAGGAAGGACCACTCTAGAGAACATGAACAAAGAGGAAGAAAAAAGAACTCTTGAGGACATGAATGAAGCGGAAGAAACAACTGACCTCTTTGGGCAGACTTGGGTGTTTCTTTGACTCCGTTTTCTGTGCCGCAGGACCAGCACCAACGCTGCAGTCTGCTGACATCATCTCTTCCTTCATTGTGCGGAAACCCATGGGGCTGACAAATCCACCCTGACCCTGCAATACAACAAGCTCTGGAATACAGCCATCAACAGCTGAACAGCGTCCACTGGCAGTACACAATTCCCCCGTCAATCAGTTTAATGTCCTCCGCTGACACAAACACTGTGCCACTTTGAAGGTTCAGCTGACGTCTGCGTGAGGATGACTTGCCCGCACTGCTTTCTCCACAGACTCAGGAGTTAAGACACACCCTCCCTTGCAAAGCTTCATTAATCATAGAGCAAACAAGTAATTTTTTTAATTTAATGGTTTTTTTGGTCACCAAGTAAGTAGAAAATTGGTGTTTTATGCCCAGTCAACCAGTGCGGTTATATCAGGGGTGAAGAAGAAAAAATGTTCATAGAAAAATAAAAAATAATCAGCAACAAAAGAAATGAATTACTACTAACAAAGACACTTGATAATAAAGTTTGTTGTTATTTTTGTTCTTGTTGTTTTTTAACAGCAGCTCAAAAACAACCCCGAACAAAAATCAAACACTGTGAGAACAACAAATCCACACAGTCACACCCACACACTGCCACCACACTGCAAAATGGGCATTCTGACCACAAATCCAAGACATACCAGTGTGACCATGACTTTTGCAGGAGGTCCCATGGAGGTCATCACGTGCAGTGGAGTTTGCATTCCCATGTCTCCCATCTGCCCGGGTCCAGCCATCATCATGGGAGTGCATCCATTCACAGCGCCACCTGGTGGTGGGCCCTGAAATACACATTATTTCTGATGAACTCGTTTGTCTGCAAAAATCTTAAACAGAATGATGGCTAGTGTTCTAAAACAAGATCCAAACACATTTTTGGGGAAATCCCATTAGTCAAGCCACAAAACCACACTTAAATGGTTAAAAATGATGAAAAATGAGAGAGAGAGAGAGAGAGAGAGAGAGAGAGAGAGAGAGAGAGAGAGAGAGAGAGAGAGAGAGAGAGAGAAACTAGATTTCTCTTGTTTGGGTTGAGTTTTTGTAGCTTGTTCAGTACTTGGAAGATTGTTGGAATAAATATGCATTTGTTTGAACCTTTTTGTGTTTGGATCTTGTTTGTCTGCAATGCAAAAGAGTGTTTGTAATTGTATCAACAAAAAAACACAACCCCCAACTTCAAAATGCAGCACAAATTATTGACTTTTCCACTATGATTTGATAGTGTAAGGATGCCCGCGACAGATGAAAAAATAAAGGAAATATTTCAAAAAAGAATAAAAAGCAACATTCCTCTCTGAGAGTGTGTTGCCTCCCTATTATCACTTCAGCCAGAACTGGTGTTGTGTTAAATACACACCCTAAAGCAACTACCCTTCTCAAGAGATGTCACCCAAAAGGCAGAAGAGGTCGAGAATTTAAAATATATATATATAAATAAAAAAGGTCCAACCTAGATTTTTTTAAATAAAAATTGAAAAGGCTCCTTGGAGCAGAGGCACTGTCCTATGTAGTCTCTGTTTTAATGAGTACAGAGAGAGAGAGAGAGAGAGAGAGAGAGAGAGAGAGAGAGAGAGAGAGAGAGAGAGAGAGAGACAGACAGACAGACAGACAGACAGACAGACAGACAGACAGACAGACAGGCAGAGAGACAGAGACAGAGATAGAGATAGAGATAGATAGAGAGACAAAGAATGAGACAGAGTGTGAGTGTGTGTGATTCAGCATGTGTACACACACACACACACACACACACACACACACACACACACACACACACACACACACAGAGACATCACTGTTTCAATGTTTGTAACATATCTATACATTATATTCCTCAGGTATGGGTATGAACTGGAGAAGTCAAACTAACAAACATTGACTTAGAGTAACATAAAGTTTGTAAACTATACCTGCCAAACCTCATAAAGTTATTAATCAGTTACAGACTCTGCTCAACAACTCTCGTAATTTTTAGTCACATCTTCGATCGTAATTTTTAGTCACATCTTCGATCAATACTACATCAACTTCCAACTTGATTACAATACCACTACACAGTACTAGACAAGCCACATATAAGACATACATCAACAATAGCAAATGAAACCAAGCCCTCCACAGACTTCACGATGCTGTTGCAGAACCTGTACTATGGACTCACAAACAAGGCTGAGGTGTAACCTAGGTACAGACTGTTACACAGTCATGGCATGATTTCCCCCAGCTGTAACCTAGATACAGACTGTCACATAGTAATGACTCTCCCAGCTGCAACCTAAGTACTGAACATTACTGTTGTGACATGGTTTTCCCCAGTTGTAACCTAGGTACAGACTGTTACACAGTCATGAAATGATTTACCCCAGCTGTAACCTAGGTACAGACTGTTACACAGTCATGACATGATTACCCAGCTGTAACCTAGGTACAGACTGTTACAGTCATGACATGATTTACCCCAGCTGTAACCTAGGTACAGACTGTTACAGTCATGAAATGGTTACCCCAGCTGTAACCCAGGTACAGACT
>OY757553.1:2467592-2478659 GCA_963584105.1 Alviniconcha strummeri
GGACTGCCCCGTCGGCGATTAGTACAAAATGCTTTTCTTTCGCCCCAGTGCAATGGCTGTAGCTAAGTCGGCAACAAAAGGAGGGGGGGGGGGGGGGGGTTGTGTATGTGTGTGGTGGTGGTGGTGTGTATGTGTGTGCTGTTGTTTAATTTAGACATAAAACAGTTCAGGTATTTACAATACAAACATCATTATACACTTCTTTTAAGCTGCCCAGGTTGGATACTTGTAAAATCCACAGTTGTCACCGTAACTCGTAGAAAAGCATCGGAAGAATGTAGTTTGCGCACGAGCCCAAACGCACACTATCCAAGCATCCCTGGTCCTATTCCCCAAAACAAGAGAGTTAATCCAAACTTGGACGCGGTTTCCTGCCTCAGTTGACAAACCTCTTCAACGAAACCCTCCGCTACTGTTTGCTCACCCCATCTCGCTCTCACATCGACCAATCAGCACCCAGTTTAGACACAAATTGGCCAATGGGGCACGTGGACACAGGGGCATGCTGAGAGGTTTGCCTTGTATTGCCCGATTCCATGAGAGTGCTTCACCAGAAAGCATTGCTGTTCCCATCCAAGTTGAAGGAGATGGAGAGAATCCTGCTTTTATCCAACGCTCAACCGCTCAAGCTGGAGGAGAGCCACTGGGTGTGTGTATGTGGTGGTGGGGGGGGGGGGGGGGGGGGGCTCTCATTTATCCCTTCCCACCCTTATATAATTTCTCTGCTTTTTCAAGCCAGCTCCTTACTTGATTGTGAACTTGGGAAAATGCTAATTTCAATACTGCTGACCATTGCCCAGTGATTATAAAATGTACCACTGATTCAGTAAAATTATGTTTTGCAGCAAATGGAAATGTGATGATTTTAAGTTTGTAAATGCAGCAATTTGATCTTGGTTTAATTTTGTACTGACATGGCTGGTTAACACAGCTCACATGATATTTAACTAGCTCAGGTGATATTTAAGTAGCAAAATTAAAGTTTTGAAACAAGTACATAAGCCGAGTGTATCAGCAGAATTTTAAAAACTCAAATACTAGTGTTCCAATGTTGCATCAGAGCCCAGGAGCTGTGTGAAAGCTGAAGTGGCCATTCTGGGCTCCCCATCCCTAATAGTCCTTGTGGTCTCTGGATGTAGAGCAATGCTGAACTTGAACCTATTTAATGTAGATCTCATAAGTCACATCATAATTATGTGATGTCCCAATACTCCAGCACAGACCAATCAGCTTGGAATGATACACTTCACAATCACACATTCCTTGTGCTCACTACATGGCAAATACTTCTCTTCTAACCTTGCATGGCTACACTCTTGGTCCTACTCTTTTGCTGAGAGACCAGCCTTGCCCACTAACACTTTGCCGTGAGTTTAAGTGCCAAGCAATCAACATTAACATAATGGGAGCCACTTACACTCTCCAGCATGCCAGACTGACCAAACAGCAGTCGTGAATGACCTATAAAGGAATGGGGGTAAGTTATCAGAAACACTATACAGAAATGTCATTTGCATACTGTATTTACAAAATGACTGGAAATGAAGGGGGCGAGGGGTGTACACCACAAAGTAATGTAGTCCAGTCCAAACCCCCCGCTTCTCTCTATTTGAGGGTACACTCCAAACTCCGAGAACTGGTTTATGACAGCCTTCCTCCAACCACTGCCACAGTTGATTGTGCCATAGGTCTGGAAACACTGTCAGCTAATGAACAGTTTTTCGATGATGCTCAAATGGCAGTAAATTTCGAATAGACAACTTATGTCAGATGTTTCTTTATAACCATCAACATTGCTAAGGCCAGACTGAATAAAATCAAAATCGTTTGAATCAAGATGGAACTCTTTTTTTTACCCGACGTGGACATGCTTCATATTTATGTGGGTGCTTGGATGCTATGTTGCTTCTACGGTCTTATTACTATATTAATACCCAAACCTTTCGGAAGGCGCTGGCCACGTCACTGGACAGCTGTATGGAGATAAAGAGTGCCCTTTCAGTGGCATAACTGATTCTAGCAGAGTCTGGAGGAAGGTGCCAGAAAGCAATGCTTGGAGTGTGAGTACGCTCCTGTCTTCAAACACCTTATTTACTCCAGTCAGCCCTATAAAAACAAATGATCACACTTTCTCCCTGCTTGCCCTTTACATGTCCTCAATCCAAGCAGTGGTGCCCAGCAGGTCTGCAGCTGCTGTAGACCAATGGGCCAGGGTAGCTCAGTTGGTAAAGTGTAGGACCAAAATGCCAGGCACAATACTGATGTGGGTTTCATCCACTGGTGCAACAAGGAATTTTCTCCCAGCCATCTTTAAGTGCAGATTCTGTTACCGCATTCACACAGCCCCTGCGTGCAATTGCATGTGTCAACAACTGCATGCACATTAACTATTAAACAATCCCCAAACACTGGGAATGCAAAAATAAAAATACTGCACACATTGGTAGGAATTGGTGGCACTGCTCTTGGAGAGGCTGTAGCTTTACCTGGGAAAGCATAAAGGCGACCTGGATTTCCCACAACTTGGATTTCCCACAGAGCTAACAAGAACAGCTAACTTACCATGCCAACCATCTGTGTGTGGTCAAACTTTTCGCAGAACTCTTCCATGGAGCGTATAGAGGTGGACGTCAAAGCCTTGCACTTCTCCTGTTCTTGGCGTGCTCGGATCTTCTCTGTTACACATCAGAGCCAAAATATAGTCAGATCTTGCAGTTCATATGACTGAACATTCATCATTATATCACTGTCGATAGTAAGCACAAAGAGATTCATGTGCCATACAAATCAACTTTCAAACAAAGGTCAGTGACTACAGTCTTATTTTGGGACTGGAGAATGACTTAGTACTCCAACAAATCACAGTGGTTAAAAACTCTCTCTCTCTCTCTCTCTCTCTCTCTCTCTCTCTCTCTCTCTCTCTCTCTCACACACACACACACACACACACACACACACACAAACACACACACACACACACACACACACACACACACACACACACACACAGAGACATCACTGTTTCAATGTTTGTAACATATCTATACATTATATTCCTCAGGTATGGGTATGAACTGGAGAAGTCAAACTAACAAACATTGACTTAGAGTAACATAAAGTTTGTAAACTATACCTGCCAAACCTCATAAAGTTATTAATCAGTTACAGACTCTGCTCAACAACTCTCGTAATTTTTAGTCACATCTTCGATCGTAATTTTTAGTCACATCTTCGATCAATACTACATCAACTTCCAACTTGATTACAATACCACTACACAGTACTAGACAAGCCACATATAAGACATACATCAACAATAGCAAATGAAACCAAGCCCTCCACAGACTTCACGATGCTGTTGCAGAACCTGTACTATGGACTCACAAACAAGGCTGAGGTGTAACCTAGGTACAGACTGTTACACAGTCATGGCATGATTTCCCCCAGCTGTAACCTAGATACAGACTGTCACATAGTAATGACTCTCCCAGCTGCAACCTAAGTACTGAACATTACTGTTGTGACATGGTTTTCCCCAGTTGTAACCTAGGTACAGACTGTTACACAGTCATGAAATGATTTACCCCAGCTGTAACCTAGGTACAGACTGTTACACAGTCATGACATGATTACCCAGCTGTAACCTAGGTACAGACTGTTACAGTCATGACATGATTTACCCCAGCTGTAACCTAGGTACAGACTGTTACAGTCATGAAATGGTTACCCCAGCTGTAACCCAGGTACAGACTGTTACACAGTCATGACATGATTTACCCCAGTTGTAAACTAGGTACAGACTGTTACAGTTATGACATGATTTTCGGAATTTCCCCAGTTCTAACCTAGGTACAGACCGTTACAGTTATGACATGATTTTCGGAATTTCCCCAGTTCTAACCTAGGTACAGACTGCCACAAAAGGTGCGCAGCCACAAAATGATTTCCCCTAGACGTAGGTTAGATACAGACAGCTACGCAGTCCTGAAATCCCCCAGCTGTACGCTGGGTACAGACTTGGCGGTCGCTGTCTGATACAGTGATTGCACCGCTTGCTTGTTAAATCTTCTTTTTTCATGACATACTAAAGCAACTACTTCAATTATTTCAAAATCAAAAGACCCAGACACTGGGACACCACTCTCACAGTTCAGAGCCAGCGGCACTGTGACAGAACCAAGACTTACTACCAGACTCACCAACAAGGTTGCCATGGGTATGGGACACCATTCTCACAGTTCAGAGCCAGCAGCATTGTGACAGAACCAAGACTTACTACCAGACTCGCCAACAAGGTTGCTATGGGACACCATTCTCACAGTTCAGAGCCAGTGGCACTGAGACAGAACCAAGACTCCTACCACTCACCAACAAGGTTGCCATGGGTATGGGACACCATTCTCACAGTTCAGAGCCAGGGGCACTGTGACAGAACCAAGGCTACCACCACTCACCAACAAGGTTGCTATGGGCCAGTCGCAAGCTGTCCATCAACACACTCTCCACGGAGTAGTTGCTCTGGTAGTTGCCTGACGGCGGGTTCCGGTGGAGGAAGTTCTGCAGCAGCTTTTCAAAGTCGTTGGGCAGCAGACTCAGCAGCTGCTGGTAGTGGAACTTGGGGTCATCAAAGTTCATCCCAGCAATCACCAAATCCCGCAGCAGCGGGTACAGCGGGTGAGACCGGTACGCCGAGTTGGACTCGTCCATGATGAGGCGCTGGATGAACTTCTGCTGCGAGGAAAAGGCTTTGGAGGCGGGCCCCGGTTGCGTGACAGCTCTCATCTTGCAGCCGGGGCAGCTGGCGTTGGCGGAGCAAGGACCCGGGTGGGGCGGTGCTTGCTGCCCCATGGCCATGGTCTGCATGGGGTGTGGGCCAGCCTGCTGCTGGTGCATGGGATGGGGGGGCGGAGGCTTCATCTGCCCCGGGTGGGCCACCATGCTCGGATCCTGCATGCTGTGGGGGGAAGCGGGGGGCCCCGCCCAGGTTGGTGGAGCGCAGGCACCGGCTCCAGCAGGCGACATCATCCCTGGCATGGGGCCCTGCTGCGGGGGTGGGTACATCTGACCTTCCATGTTGGCCGGCGGGCGGCCACCCATGGTGTACTCATACCCTGGTGGCATGGAGCAGAAGCCGGGGCCCTGCATGGGAGGGCCGGCCCTCTGCTGGCTGGGGCCTCGCGACATGCACGGGGTGGACATGGACGAGGGCTGGAAGGGCATGCCGTTGATGCCCTCCCCCATCCCGGGCCCCATGCCCTGCTGCTGCATGTTCATGGGGTTGGGTGAGTGCTGCATGTTCATGCTGGTGTTCATCCCCTGCTGCGACTGGCCGTTCATACCCATGCCCATCCCCTGCGGAGCCGGGTAGCCTCCCTGCATGCCCATCTGACCGGCCGTGCTGCCGGGCACATGCTGCGCCCCTTGGGGCGGGACCACAGGCATGCCGCAGCTGCCGAATCCTTGGGAGCCATCGCCGGATACCTGCTGTTGAGGGTGTTGCTGCATCATGGACTGTTGCTGCATCTGCTGCTGCTGCTGCTGTTGGTGCACATGTTGCTGCTGCATCTGCATCATCTCGTTGGGCATGCCTCCTTGCTGCTGCTGCTGCTGCTGTTGCTGCACAGCAGCTCTCATCTGGTTGACGGGCAGGTTGTACCCGCTGGGCGCAGCACTGGGGTAGGCGCCGCCCTGCCCAGCAAAGTCCATGCCCGGCGAGGAATCCATGCGCAGCATGTTCTGGTTATTGTCCATGTAGTACATTCCATCACTGGCCACCCCTTTCCCACCCTGGGAGGAGGAGGAAGCCGCCGCAAAGTCAAAAGGTTGCATAGATCCAGCAGCGCCAGCGCCAGCCACCGCCATGTCCGCTGGGCTGCTGCAGTTCTGGGGGTTCAAGGCACAACTGGAGCGGTTGGCAAAGTCATAACTGCCAGACGTTGGGGGGCCCACCATGGCCGAGTTGCTAGGCACTGTGTAAGGCGCAACGCCTGGCTTGGAGCCGTGGTGATGGCGAGTCACCATTTTTCTCGAATTTGGCTGAGAACCATCCATATCGAAGGCACAGTCTGTGGGGGATTGGTTGCTGGAGTAGCGGGCGTAACCTTGCATATCCATGGCCCCGGACGAGGAGGTCTGGGTCATGGCGTCCGGAGAGCCCTGGCTGGGCAGGTCAGCAAAATGCACAGACTTTTGCCGAGCGGCGACCAGACTGGGAGGGGCTTGAGATTTGCTGGCGGCCATGCTGGGGTCGGCGGGCATCATGGTGGACAGGGAAGACATGGAGGAGAGCGAACTCATGGAGGACATGGAGGAGGCCGTCAATCCTGGCGAAGGGGCGGAGCTGGACGTCCCGTTACCTGCCGACTCGTTGGAGAAGTAGCCTTGGTCAAGAGGCGAGTCCATGCGATTGGTTCCTTGCATGGGGTACCCATACCCAGCCTTGCCCATCCCTAAACCAGGGAGAGGGTGCTGAGGGTGTCCGGCCATCGGCCCACCCGGCACACCCCACCTCATCTGAGGGAAGTTTTTCACGTTCACATTGGGAGGTGGTAGCTTGCCCAGCTTCTGAAAGCCACAGTCCTTGGCCGCCATGTGCTGTTGGGACGAAAGCATGCCTTGGAAGTGGTGTACTTCTGTCTGCTGTGGCTGCTGCTGTTGTTGTTGTTGTGGTGGTGGGTGTTGATGTGGCAAGCCGGTGGCAATCTGCATGCTCCCCTCTGACCCTCGTCGGACATGGTCGCACGAGCTAAACTGCTGAGGTTTCGGGGAGTAGCACTGAGTCCTCGACAAGCTGTCCGTGGAGGATTTGTGGAGAAAGTGGTTACTGGCCACGCTGCTACAACTACTGCCTTTGCTACAACTACTGCTCTGCGACCCTGTCTCAGCCTCCTCCTTCACATACTGGCTGTGAGCGCCCGGCGGTTTGGGGGAGAAGCTGCCAACCTTTGCCGGAGAACTGGCCACAGAGAAACTACCACTGTTGTTTGTTCCCACTGACCCCAGCTGCATGCTGGAGGTGCCCTGAGGGCACGACAGGGACCGCCTGGGAGTGGGCGGGGTCTGAGGCATCTTGAACACTTGCCCTACGGTGTGAGGTGATTGAGGCGGGGCTTGTGGTTGACACGAACTTGAGGCTTGCTGCTGCTGCTGGTGCTGGTGGCTGGAGGTGGTTTCCTTCAAGGGGCTGTTCTGTTCTGAGGTGGACAGATGGATCCGCTTCGTGGCCGGACTGCTGGACCCGCTGGACACGGCAGTGGCAGACCCCGCTGCGGGTGGGACAACGGGACTGGGCATGTGGTTCAGCCAGTCCGAACTGTTCCCTATTCCACTGGGGCCGGGCCCAAACCCGGAACCACTGCCCCCACCACTGCTGTTGGACGGCGTGGAAATGTTCGAGGATGCGGCGCTGACGTTACCACCGCCACCGCCACTGCCACTGCTCCCTCCTGAGCTGGGTGGGAGGGTACCCTGGCTGTGGAGGATCCCTTCTGGAGTCATGTACGCCTGGGGATCAACATCTTGCTCCATGAGGAACTCCACAAAGTCCAGTTCCATGTGATCCCCAGATTTCATCCCAATGTCCTCGCATATTTCGTCTAGAAGTTCGTTGGGCAGTCGCTCGGTGTGGCCACTAGACGCCCCAGGGGTGGGGGAGGCAGGCGTGGTGGGCGACCCCATTTCCTCCCCATCCATGGCTGAGTGGGGACCCCCTGTAGGTGAGGGGGGAGCCTCTCGGTACTCGATGAGCTGGAAAGGAAAACGGAATGATCAGATACACATGCTTTGTGATGTCAGATACACATGTTTTGTGATGCCATATCTAGTTGACTTTACTGAGTTCCAACTATCAGCTGGTATTGACTACACACACACACACATGCATGCACTCACGCACACATGCACACACACACACACACACACACACACACACACACACACACACACACACACACACACACACACACACTCTCACACATGTGTGCATGCATGCACACAGGTACCTAAATATACATGTTGGAAATAAAACTGATTTTTTTTTTTTTGCAGTCAACAGACAATGGGACAACAACAACACATGCACACACACACACACACACACACACACACACACACACACACACACACACACACACACACACACACACACACACACAATGTTCAGTCAGTTAACCTGTTCACAACAATAACTAAAAACGGTCCACATTTACAGAAAGATACCACAATGTGTGAAAAGTAAACACATGTAGTTGACATCTACTGAAGGGGAACATGGTGCATGAAAACTAAACAGAAGTAATATCACCACACCAGGACTATTTTACCACATTTGCAAAATACAATTACAAGTTGCTTCCTCTTCTTCTTCTTTTTAAAGGAACAAGCTTTTTATTTATCAGCAATGGACTCTATCATGTGGGGTGGGGTGGGGTGATGGCAATTAAGGCCCAACAGAAACCACAGTATTTTGATGGTAAACATGAATTGCTTTATTTGCCATATGAAAATTCCAAACAAATCACATGGTATCGATAAGTAGCAACAACAATCATGGATTTGTTTGATTTTTTTTTTTGGCTATGACATTTCTCTACGAAGTAAGCCTTTATAGGAAAATAAAACCAGGAAACGTTCATAGTTTACAGTCAGGAAATGCACCCAGTCTGTGCAAGTAATTAACATCACAAACACCACAACAACAGAAAGAAAAGAAAAAAGAAAAAAATCAAAGGAACAAAAACACTACTCTAAAGAATAAAAGAGTAAATCCCAACTCCTTCACACTGTCACTGGAAGAAGGAGGAGGAGGAGATGGCAGAGAGGAAGGAAGATGGGTGCAGAGGGGGTGGGGTGGCCTTTCAAACAGACCAACTCCCTCCCTCACCCCCCCCCCCCCCCACCAACCAAGAACCCTCCGGGCCTTGACACCATCAGACACTATCACCAGTGCAGCTGTTTGACGTTGTATGTTAACGGTTGCTATCAAGCAAAACACAAAGGTTCCCCGGGTCCCAACAAACCTCGCACCCACACACATAGCACACCCTCCACCATGCCCTCTCCAAAGGTCCCTCACATCACAGGAACGAAAATGTTTGCTAAGCATTCCCTGTTAAGTAATGTTCCACCCCCCCCCCCCCCCCCCCCCCCCACACACACACACTTTTTTTTTTTTTTTTTAATTGAGGTGTTTTTGTAGCAGTGACTACTTAAGTACTATAATGAAAATGACTATAAAAGTTCCTCCAAAAAACTTTTAACAAAACTTTTAAAAATGCAAGCAAACAAAAATAAAAAAGGCCTTAAAATGAGTGGTCCCCCATGGTTGTGTGAGTGCATTTTTTTAATTTATTTTTTACTTGTGGGGGGGGGAGGTCTTCAACACTTGCAAAACATGTTCTACAAAGCACTCACAGAAATACTGAACAGTTGAAAGCAAGCAAAATATTGAGAATATTAATCTGTGTACATGTTCTTGTGATTTATCGCATTATCGCCATGTGATCCACTGACTGTTTCAAAACTCTTTGTTTCTTGTTGTTATTCTTTCTTCTTGAAGTTCTTCTTTTTCATTATGTATTTCAGATTCCTTTCAACAAAACTCTTATGGAGTCACCTGATAACAGTGTAACACCTTGCCTGGCTCATCACAGCATACTTCCCCCTCTTCCGAGGTTAACATTCAGAAAATGAATGCAATTCCCACACACTGCAATTTTCACAAAATTCACCAACTTTTCACAATAAAATTTCAAGACCTCTCTTCTTCTTCTTTTCCTTCTTTCTTTCTTTGTTGGTTAATGTTTTCTTGTTCTGTTTGTTTTTTGCTGTTGTTGCTTTTAGTTTTTGTGTATGTTTTATTTTTTGTTTTTCTCTCTCCAGAGACAGATTAGATAAATTAGTCATCTGTTGGACTTTAATTCACCCCATGTGATACATGTACCCACTCGTTTCACTCCACAGTTCAGTTAAGGTGTCAAAGTATTGCCATTTCATCATGATCATAGTTTGCACATAATAATTAACAGCCAAAATATTATTAAACTATCAACCCAGTTACCCTCACACTGAGTCAGTGACAAAATCACCAGCTTGACAGTTTGATGCGCAGTCAAAAGTCACAAACTTTCAAAAACCTCGGCTGCATTGTTTATTTTTCACAGCTTTCAAAATGGCACCTCATTTTCACCAAACTTTTTACAGACCACAGGAACTCCGCCAAAAACCTTTCTCTCTCTCTCTCTCTCTCTCTCTCTCTCTCTCTCTCTCTCTCTCTCTCTCTCTCTCTCTTTAAAAGTCCCATGGCTCTGTCCAACTACAACAACAAAAGTGTCATCACCACAGGCAGTCCGCATCCTGTCTGTGATCAAAGTAATTTTTCACCAGTCTAAAGTGCTTCCTTGTTTTTTTCTACCCTCTACCCCTTCAATCCACACCTTTCTTGTTACCAATGAAAGTTGTTGCTGTAAACTGGGACAGGGGTGAAGGGGGGTGGGTGAGTGGGGGGTCTTCAAACCATAAAGTCATCCAATGACAGTTACCAAAGTGACAACAATGAAGACTCGCGATCATTTATCATTATTATTTCCTAGGAATGAGTGAACACTTGCTGGTGAGGTTGACAAAATAGAATAGATTCAGGGAAATGTACTCACCAATACTTGTACTGGTGAGTACATTCCCCAGATCTGTTCTACTTTATCAACCTCACCAGCAAGTGTTGGTGAGTATATTTCCCCAGATCTGTTCTATTTTTGTCAATCTCACCAACAGGTGCTGGTGAGTACATTCCCTTAGATCCCTGCTACTATTATTTCCGGACTAAACCAAATAACTGTGACTGCTTTACAAACCTCCCCAGGTCCTTACCTGCAACACGACACATCTCGGATTCTCTTCCCCGATCACACACACGCACACACACTCACGCCCGACTACAGCACTGCTATTTTTAAAAGTCCAAACTTTCAATCCCCGGTCTGTTCGTCAGTGGACACAAATATCCCCAACGACAACGCCGGGCGCACTGAACTGATTCCCATCTTCACAGTGGCATGAATCAACCACACA